>JARHVA010002012.1:392500-702500 GCA_037957365.1 Torreya grandis | reverse complement strand
AGTGAAAAACATTCTTTAGAGAATCTCTTGGGATAAAAACAAATGGTTATCTTCACATTTATGGGTCACCCTATCAAGGGGAGAGTATTCATATGAAGGAACCAAACAAAAAGTAAAACTAGACAAATGTGAGAAATGAAGTGACATAGAAGAAAATCAAGCTTATAAAACCCAAATCAAAAGGTTTGGAAAAAATATAATGCTTTGTCTTAAAATTTAACTCCCTTTCTTTGACAAAGGACTTGCAAAAAAAATAGTTAATAATTTGTAATGAGGTCTTTAGTTAGCATGGGAAGTTAAATTTTGAGTTTTTATAAATCTTGGCCATAGGACATAAAATGAAACTAATGATTCTATAGAATAGAGATAATAAAAATAGCTTTTTGGAAAAACTACTAATTATTAGGGCATTTTGCTGATTAGTCCAGAATGAAAATTAAAAAATTCAAAGAAAATTAGGTGAATTAATCTAACAAGTAGGTTAATTATTGTAATTAGAATAATAAGAGAAGAATCTAGGAGAGTTTGTGGGCTATGAACGGTCCCATTGGGCATGCCAAATGTAGATTAAGATTACAAAGGGGGTCAGTCAATCGTTAGTGACATAAAATACAAAATAAATTGAAGGACATAACACCCTATGCTTCATCCCTTAGATTGAGCAAGATTAATAAGTATTGAAATAATTAATAAAAGATAAAACAAACACATTTATACATTCTATGTGGACTTTGCTTGCTAATTGAATTGAAAAGAGGTCTATGTTTAGTTTATAGAACTAGAGGTATTTGATGATGTAGAATCTACATGTAGGAAACATCTCCCCTTATTTAAACTTGGTTTGGATTGAGAATCGGCATGAGAATGGTGAAACTCCTTATGCATTTTAGTAAAATAAGTTTAGCTCCAAAAAAATTATTTATAATGCTGGGATAACTTTCAATTTATAGACATGGTGAATCAATGCGGGCCATCTATCTTGATCTCAAGATGGATGGTTGAAAATGGGTCAAAGTTGGATGGTTGAGGAAGGAATGTGATAAAATTAATGATTCATGGGCCAAGCATGGGCTTGACTTGCCTTAGGTTTTGATTGAGTAATGTAATAGGTATGGGAAAATGTGAGGATAAATAGAATTATTTGATTTAAATATATATGGAATTCCAAAATGCTATGGAAAATTATATTAGTGATGGATTAGCTAATTAACAATGGTTAATTAAATAATATAATGCCATGCAAGTAGTATGGATTGTATCAATGAGACATGTGTTGTACCCATGAGGCATGGGTTGTACCAATGAGGCATAGGTCAAGCATGGGATTGATTTACCCTAGGATTTCATTGAGTGATGGAAGAGGTATGAGTCTAGTTAGAGTTTGGCCCCCTTCATGCCTTGTGATATCATTATTTGGACTTTTGACTTGAGATAGGTTGATGTGAGGATAAATATGATCTATGAATTTTTAGAAATTATATATATTCACAATCCATGGAATGTTTGATTAAGGAATAATTAGTTAATTAATTTGGATTATTCAACTTAACGAAAGAGAATGTGAATAGTGAACAATGAATAGTGGTGATGATAGTGATAATGAAAGAAATGATCCACTATACATAGGGGAAAATGAATAGTGATAGTGAATAATGAATAATGAATAGTGAATAATGAATATTGATTATGAATAATCATAGTGAAGGAAAGTTAGAATCCATAAGAAATGTCTAATTTTAATTGTCTATAGCAAAGATCCAAAATTATGTTTGCACCAAAGAAGTCATAGAGCACTAAACAATGACATCAAAAAATCACTACAACTTCTTCTACTACTTCACAACCTTGGAGTCCTACGAGGCATATACATGATATGATAGATTCTATAGATTTTAATTTTTCACACGTTCATGATTCTTGGCAGCATGACCAGTTTTTTGTATCTCATCCTAACCTAAGGTTTTCTATGAACATCCATTATATGGGATCATCGAATGGTCTTCTCATTCTAAAATTACAAAATTCAAAATAAAATAAAATATGAAAATAAAAAATATTCAAATAATTTATTTACATGTTTAATAGCTTCTACATATGATTTTTACTTTTGTTTTAGTAGATAACATATTACTTATTTACACACATATTTTTCATGGGGTACTTGAGTGTTGTTGGACCCAATTTTTTTAATATATTCTAAGTATTTTAGAGCCATAAATGTGGATATGAAAGGGTGATAAAAGAGCATGGAGGACCATGATGTGGTAGATAATGAGGTAAAATAGAGAAAAATGGAAGAACAACATGAAATACCTTGGCATGGGTGGGTGTGTTGTGAAATACAAGGAAATAGAGAATGAGGAACATAAGACATAGGACTCAAACAAGAAAAATAATAAGACAAGGGTGTAGGAAGTGAAGGCGGTTATAAAGAAGTTCATGGAAGTATTGGAGATTAATGGGAGAATGAATCTAGCACTAAATACCAAAGGAAGATGAACATAAAATAAAATATCTAACATAGATAAAGTATATAGAGGCTATTGGATCCATTTCAAAAGGAACTTAATTGTAATGGATCTCTATGACTTATTTTTCTAAAATAATCATTGGTTAATCATTTATAATGTATTAATGATGAAACATAATAAGGGGTTTGCTCATGTGTAAATACCCATTTACTTTTTATTAGAAAGTATTATTAGATGTGGATGTGTTGTTACTATCAATATAGATACATGGAGAGATTATATATTGAATGAAGTACCTTTTTAATTTTATCAAATGAGATCAATAGAACTAATACTTTATGAATCTTGATGTGTTGAATATATTTGGTGTTAATTATACTTTATGATACTAGAGTACTATTGATGTGGGTTTTATTCACACCTAAAAAACTCATGAGGTAACCTCTAACATTGTGATATCTTGATGAAGAGTGACTTTACTTTGAGGTATGAGTTGTAAGTATTGGGTCTTGTGACCAGTGGTGGAATGGTGGTGAGCAAAGTAATTGCTAACCGAGATGGTTTAACTATGGATATGAATCCTAGATTCACTTGGGTTGAATGGAATGGAGATGGACTTAACTAAAGTGATCAAGATTTAATGAAATTGTAAATAGAAGGAAGTGTAAATCAGGAAAGAGGATATGTAGAAATAGAGCATGAATTCTTTCTAATTGGATATAGAACAAGGATAAATGCTAAAGGACTAATGTTTTTATCTTGTTTCTTTAGCACACAGAACTAAAAAACATAGTAAATAGGACTCATGAATACAATGTAATTAAATCTTAGTTATTGGCTAAAGGTTAGTGTTATTATGAACACCATATCATTTATTAATAAAATATTATATCAAATCCCACAAAACACCTTCAACTATCTATATCTAATTCTAGGAATTTGCATCAAATGATGTTTTTACATAAATTTAAAGAGTAACCTAGCAAACTTGTTACAAGAAAATAATATCTATCAACCTAAAATTACCATTGCACATTTTTAATTGATAAAAATATTGCTAATTAAACACAAGCTACTTGAAACTACTATAACATATATCAAGAAACTAAGATACCAGTTAGTTAAAACACATAAAAACTATAACACAAAAATGAAAGAGAAAGCTATGTAAAACAATTTTTTTAGAACAACCAAAAAGGTCTCTATCTATATTGAATACCAAAATTTCTCCTCCCTTTTGAAATGTGGAGGTTACATGTATATATAGGCTTGGGATGGGGATGCCTCATCACTCAAGTCATTCTCAAAGTTACATTATCTTTAAAAATATCCCATGAAGGAGCATGTATGATACATATGGCTAGGATGCCACACACCATTTATAAAAGAAAAAGTAGTTATAATAAACTTATAGTTACAATACAAGCTAAAAATGATAAAAGAATTTGCCTATAAGGAGTTAGTTACATTTGGTGAAATTTGTGTGCTGGTAGTTATCATTGCTATGATGGAAGTTATTACAATTGTGGGGTTAGTTGTTATATATGTAAGCATAATTGAAACTATTGGTGGAGGAATCACACTTGAAGACACCTGCTTGTTTTCTTTTCAAGCTTGAAAATATTTAATGGTAAGACTGTGTTGGGCCCATATGATTTCCATGTTTAGAAAATATGGGCTGTGGATTCTATTAACATCTATAAATAAGAATCTATGTTTAATTTTCATTTTTTTGAACTCTACCCAAAAAAATCCTACTTATATTACTCTTATCCTCATAGAGCTAATTTCTTGGATAATTTCTTCTAATAAATGTCCTTGAAGTCCTTATTTGAAATTGACAACTTCATGCTATAATAAGTTATCAAAAATGGTTCTAGTAATTAGCTTACTTACTAGGTCTCTAACTTGAGATAATTTAAGCTCATCCTGAATTTATAAAACTTGTCTTTCATGCTCCATCAACTTGGGGACCAAGGCCTGTGCACTTAAAACCCAATTCTTGGATACTTTCATTCTAACTATTGCCAAGTTAAGATCATTAGCTACCTTAATTAATGTCATTAGATCTGAATGGATTAATACTTTATTGGTTGTAATTGGTATTAGGAAAATAATTTTATTCTCATCTTCTTTGAAATAATTAAACAATTTAGATGTACTAGTGAGTAGGGGAGACATTTTGGCTTTCATAACCTTTGATAGTTTCAATAATGTTATATAATCTAAGGGCCACATTTTTAATGTCCTCCTCTATCTCTTTTGGAACATGCACAACCTATTAAAGTTATTTTATTTATTCCAATTCCTTCTAAATCTCATGTTTGTTTTTCTTATTCCCCCTATGTATTTCATTAAGGGATCCATCTTGGGTTGTTTAGTAGGCAAAGAAGTCTTCATTATAAGGGAATTCCCCTAGTTTCCTATTTTTTCTCTTAGACAGGGAGAATACATCCTATCTCTCCTCTAAGACTATGTTTCTACCTGAGTCATCTTGAATCTTCATCTTCCTCACTATCTACATAGTCCCTATGGCAAGATCAAAGATAGATCTCATCATAGGTAGCTATGTGATCATCAAGTTTGGTCTCTACATGAATTGGGATTTAATGTATATTTATCATCGGGGAATCACCAACTATGAGGGGTCAATTGACAAGGTGTCCTTAAAATAAGTAGAGCTTAGGATGTCCTTGGAAGATTAAATTAATGCCTCCACCTTGAGTGGGGCTTGTAGAGAAGGAAAAGTTATCTTATGCCAGTCCACATTCCCAATTTTTGAGAGGGGATGTACTATGAAATATATCTTCTTACCCATCATTTTAGATGTTGTTATTGTAGTATCTAGGGTGGTAGAATAATATGGCACGAGAAGGCCCAACTAAACCATATAGATCTATTTTTGTGTGCTAATGGTTGCTCTAATTTTTTCAAAATGAACTCTTTTAGGCTCAAGGGTAGTAGGGTCATTAATAGTTGAAGAAATAATAGATACAATAGGAATTGAGGTATCAATGAGAAAAAAAGCAACAATATAATAAAGAGGTACCAAAGGAATTATGGAAATAATAAGGGTTGTAGAGACAATAGGAATTGAATTAATAATAATAAAAAAGTAGGGTCACCTGTTGGCTAGGGCTTCAATGGTGATTTTCCCTTCAACTTTTCAAGGATAAAGAATTTGGCCCATTCTAGTTTTTCCTATTCATCTTCATCCTTTGAATAATCCACTAGAGAAGCTATCTTAGTTTGAACAATTGTATTTGCATCTACTAAAGCCTTATCTTGCTCATTAATCCCTAAATGTGATGATGCATTGGTGATCAAATTAGTAGGGGTCCCTAATGACTAGCTATGAGCTTTGGGAGCTTTGGGGATCCTTTTTTAGTGTAACACTGATTTCTCTATTGGAGGAATGGTTTGTTGAGGAGGAGGAGGTGGAAAATTTGGGATTATCATGACCAGGGCTTAGATTACCACCTTAGGTCTTGCCTAATCCTCACCTAATGAATTGATATTAAGTGGTTCTTGTTGTCTTTCATGAGAGCTGTTAGAAGTATGGGTTTCTTCAACACTAGGTTCCTAATTAATATCCTTCATCACATATCATGCTGGTTGAGAGGGATCCCCATGAAATTTTATATATTCTAACTACATTGAATACTAATAATATGTGGATGCCCATCCACATGAAGGTGGAAGCCTATACTATGCTTCTTTAATAGTAAGGGGAGTATCCCCCTGAATTGCCTTTAAGAGGTATTTTATGTGGCCAACCATGTTTTCCCTCTTAAGGATCTCATCGTAATCCTTGGAATTCAAGAAGATGAATACATACTCTAATGACTCATGTTCATATGAAATGCCCTGGCCTTTGAGATATTTATGAACAAAGTCATGGGGAACCTAATTTATATGTGGTAGTGATGCCAATGGGTAAAATTCATGATTACTCCTAACATCTCTAAAACATTTCTTGTTTGTGTAACTCATTCTACCAATCATCAATAAAGAGCCATGATATAATACTTTATTCTTCTTCTTCTACAAGTCCTCATCTATGCTCCACCAAATTTTGTAGGCTATTTATTATTGTACTAATTTGTCAAGAACGTACATGGAAAGACATAAGGGTATTGCCTTTGTTCCCCACATCATGATTACCATGTAATCAAGATACAAATAATAATCTCCCCTTAGACCTAAGGAATTAATGATACTATTAGATACTCTAAGGATGGGTTCTCATGTATTTCCTTCCAAACTTGTGGATATACATCCTCAGTGATCTTGACAATGTTTCTAGTGTACGCATAGATGTGTAAGAATGGGAAATAATCACATACCCAATTTTTTTATGTAGTCCTAGGTTGTAATATAGAGTTATCCATTGTATATGTAGATGTTGGCCATGATAATGGCTAAGAGGTAGGACATCATGAAGAAGTGGCCTCTTGTATGCCTCTTATCTTTATGGAACATTTGTTCCACTAGTTTAGTGTTGATGATTTCTCTGAGGGTAAAAGTTAGTTTAGATATCAAAAGTAAATCAAGAAGTAGTACCCATTCCAACCAAAGGTAACCAATTCTTGGATACCCAAATAATTAGTTTATTTAGGCCATCATAATTTGAATTCACATCTTGAACTTCATAATTAGAATGAGGGTGTTGTCTTTGAGAGTTACTGTTTCCCATGGTGAAATCCATTTTTATAGGGTGCCTTCAATTATATTCATTTTATTCCATGATACCACCTAGTGGATATCATAAGTGGCATATATAAAAGGAAGCTAAAGGTACCTATATAAATCATCACCAATTATGTAGGCCACAACTATCTTATGGTTCATATGTTGAAGGAAGCCATCATAGACCTTACCTATAAAGAAGAGGTCTCTAAGTAGGTCAATGGATGACATCACTTCTATTTTAACTAATATAAAGTGGATTGATTATCATTTTAGTGGCATAAAATCTATCACTAGTCATTTCTATTTTTTTTTTAGGTTTTCCTTCATTGAGTGTGCATCTACACCATTAATGTCATCTCATAGTGTAGTGTAGTTGGTGTACTAGTTTTCAAACATCACTGAGTCAAATATCATGTCTAAATATTTTGTGAAGTCCTTAATTGAATAATTTTTTTATGGAAGAGCTCATCTAAACTTCCTAGATGTTGAAGACATTATATTTTTCTATGCTTGGGAAAGTTTAGACATAATTCAATTGGCATGTTGTTCTCTAGAAGTAATTTGTAGGTAGCTAAAGGTATCTAGGGATTTTTAGC
This sequence comes from Torreya grandis, assembly GCA_037957365.1. Taxonomy (NCBI): domain Eukaryota; kingdom Viridiplantae; phylum Streptophyta; class Pinopsida; order Cupressales; family Taxaceae; genus Torreya; species Torreya grandis. Next base: position 694,741 of record JARHVA010002012.1, on the reverse strand, counting down.
TCTCTCAAAATACAAATGAGATAAATTTATTTGTTAATTGATAAAACATAATGTTTCTTCACAATTAGATCATATAGCTCAAGGATGGGACTTTACTTTTGGTTCATACACCATTAATGCTCAATGACTAGAGGTTTGATTTCATTTACTATGATTCAAATTTTTCCACTTTAATTTAGTGGGTAAGTCATGTAGGATTCACATATGCTAAGAGGACTACCATGCTATCATCCATTTTTTAAGTATAATTTTGTCACTAATTTTACAAAGAGGATAATTATGATACGTGAATCTTTCTTAGATATTTAGATGTTAGGACTTTCTTAAAATATGAACCCACCATTTTGTGCATAGAAAGAATTAGTGAAACATAAAAGTGTTGAGGACTAAAAGTTCTAATAGTACAATTCCTAAAAAAAATGCTGATGAAGCACCATGAAAAAAAATTTTAATGAATACCAAAACTTCATGGAGGATTTGAATTTGTGAGTCTACCAAAATGCTGACAAACAAAAATGTTGATAAATAAAAGTTCACTAAGTACCATGTTGACCAAAAATGTTGATGAAACACCATGCCAAATAAAAGTTCCAACAAACAAAAGTTTGTGAAAACTTGGAAAACTTGCATACATTAAGAAACTTTGAAAGCCATTAATAGGTTATCCCAAATAAATAAACAGTGAAAACTTGGATAACTAAGAAGGCAATTTTATTAACATTAGGATAAGTACACTTTAACAAGAAACCTAGACATAAGAATTTTGGGAAATATCATCCTATTAATTATACATAAAAATATCAATAAAGGATTTTCTCATCATAAAAAGTTCCTTTTAGGCTATAGTGGGTCCCTATTTATAATTATTTTTGAGAGTGGATTATGTTGGCTACAATAAGTACTTGCACTATGTGAATGAATCAAATGACTAACTCTAAAATAATATTCAAAGTAACAATGATTGAATGTGTCATCCCAAGTTCCTAATATTTTCTCATCCATCATGTGATAGAACCAATGGGAACTGGTGATGAAAAAAATAGGGTCCAAAAATTTAGTTTAATAATTTTTTTCAAGATTTTTCTATTTTTAGAACCAAAAGTAAAATTCAATTGAATTTTGTCCCATAGGATAATTTTAGTGTTTATAATATTTTGAGATATTTTTAGAGTTGCATGTGCTTGCATGCATGACTTACTAAAAATAGTAGCTACTAAAAATAGAAGTTTTATTTTAGATGTTAGTTTTTTTTTAGAATTTTTGCATGTCAACTCTAAATATGAGTTAAGGATTATATAAACATGGTTTGGGTTTGTAATTATTTTAATAAATCAATAGGAATCAATTTTTAAGTATTGTTTCAAGATCTTGGCCTCTTGGAATTTTTGGTCTTGTATTTTTTTGGGTTCATTATCTAGTATCAAAGCAAGTTCAAATCTTGGAGGAGTAAAGATTGACAATAAAATGAGGAGGCATTGCATAGATGAACTAAAATATACAAGAGATAAAAATTCAAGTTCAACAATTAATAGAGGATATCACCAATCAACAAATAAGACAAGGTGGTGATGAGAAAGACATAGATCATGATGAAGAAGTTTAGCAAGATGAGAACAACAAGAGTAGCTACCATTGATGGAAGATCAACTAGTTCAAGATTTATAAGGAAGAATTGAAAGAATCAAGGTTGATGTTCTAGATTATGAGGGTAGTTTAAAACTAGATGAGTTGATATATTAGATGAATAACATGGAGAAGTTCTTTGAGTGGAAGACTATGAGAGAAGATAAGAAGGTAAAGTTTGCATGCATGAAATTGAAAGGTCATGTAATGATTTGGTTAGATCACCTATAGAAAGAGAGATAGAGAAAAGATAAAGAGAAGATTAGTTCATGGAAAAATATGGAGAATAAGCTGAGTAAAAAATTTCTTCCTATGGATTATGCATAAACCTTATACAGAAGATTTTAGAATTTGAGGCAAAAAGATCACAATATACAAGAGTATATAGATGAATTTTATAAACTTTCCTTACGAGTGGAGCATGATGAAATAGAAGAGTAGATGGTTGAAAGGTATGTAAATGGCTTAAAATTTTCTATTAAAGATAAATTAAGCATGCATAGAATACTTAACATGGAGGAGGCTTATCAATTAGCTTTGAAGGCAGAAGAAACAAAAAATAGAAAGAATTTGAGAAGGACATTTACTAGTACAAAAAGAGGTAGATACCATTCAATAAGGGTATGGGGTGGGTTTAATACCAATAGAGGTGGATTTAATGTCAATAAAGGTGAATCATCATGTGGTACAAAAAGGCAAAATAATAATAGGTAAGGATTTCAATACCAATAAAAAGGAAGAGGATTTCAGAGAGGATGAGGTTATGGAGGTGATAAAGGATGGTTTTTGAATAAATGTAGATATTATGTATATTATAGATGTGGAGAGGAAGGGCATAGAGCGTTTGTGGGTCCACACTATAAATATCAAGAAAGGAGGTAAGAAGATCACCTAAGAATAAATATAGTTGAGGCTAAAATAGAAGAACAAAATACTAAAGTTGCACCAATAGATGTTGGAGAGAATCTCATGATGAGAAGAACCATGATCACTCCAAGGAATGAACAAGTGTAGAATAAATAAGGTGGTAATGCATGGCTATGATCAAATATTTTTCAAATAAGATGTACTTTAGGTAGAAAGGTGTGTAAAGTAATTATAGATGGTGGTAGTTGTGAAAATATGGTTTGTAAAGAAATGATTGAGAAACTAAATTTGCAATGTGAAAATAATTATAATCCTTACCATATTTCATGGTTTAAGAAAGGGAATGAAGTTAAAGTAGATAAAAGGTGCTTAATAAAGTTTTCATAGGAAAGAGTTATAATGATGAAATATGGTGTGATGTTATTCTAATGGATACATGTCATGTGTTATTGGGGAGACTATGGAAATTTGATAGGAAAGTAGTTCATGATGGAGTAAAGAACACATACACTTTTTGGAAAGGTGTTACAAAGGTAGTTTTGTTACCTCTTAAAGAGGAAGAGAAGATAGAAAGCATGCTTTACGTACACTTTTTAGAAAGGTGGTATAAAGGTAGTTTTGTTACCTCTTAAAGAGGAAGAGAAGACATAAAGCATGCTTTGTATTAAATAATTTATCCAAGCTATGAAGGTATCAAGTTGTTATTATGCAATAGTAGCAAATAATGAAGAAACAAAAATGGTGCCAATACCAATAGAACAAAAAAGAGTTTTGAAAGAATATGCATATTTTGTGCCTGATGAGTTACTGGATGGTCTACCACCAAAGAGAGATATTTAGCATCACATTGATTTGATTCTAGGGTTATCTCTACCCAATCAAGAAGCTTATAGGATGAGTCTAATAGAACATGTAGAATTAAATAAATAGGTTACTGAATTGCTAAGGAAGAAAGTGATAAGGGAGATTATGAGTTCATGTGCAACACCAACATTGCTAACTCCAAAGAAAAATGGAGGATGGATAATGTGTGTGGATAGTAGAGGAATTAATAAAATTACAATAAAGTATAGGTTTCCTATACCTTTTTTAGATGATATGATGGATGTGCTTGTAGGAGAAAAATATTTTACCAAGATTGATCTAAGGAGTGGTTATTATTAGATTCAAATTCATGAAGGAAATGAGTGGAAAACTGCATTCAAAACTAGGGATGGATTATACGAGTAGATGGTGATGCCATTTGGATTATCTAATGCACCTAGTACATTTATGAGGTTGATCAATATAGTGATATGAGAATGTGTTGGTAATTTCATGGTTGTTTATTTTGATGATATTTTGATATTCAATAAGACTAAATAAGAACATTTACAAAATTTGAGAATGGTAATGGATTTGTTAAGAAAGGAGAAGTTGTATGTAAATATGAAGAAGTGAAAGTCTATGTTGAATAGTTTGGTATTTTTGGGATTTTTAGTTTGAGAAGATGGTGTGAAAATGGATGAAGAAAAGATAAAGACAATTTTTGAGTGGCCTATCCAAAAAAGCATTACAAAGGTAAGAAATTTCCATGGTTTAGCAACTTTTTATAAAAATTTTATTAAAAATTTTAGTAGTATTGTGGCACCAATAACAGATTGCATGAGAGGGAAATAATTTTCATGGACTAGAGAAACCAAAAAAAGCTTTGAATTTTTAAATAAGAAGATTATAGAAAGACGAATTTTAGCATTACCATATTTTAATAAAGTGTTTGAGTTTGATTGTGATGCTTCATTTATGGGAATTGGTGCTGTGTTGAGTCAAGAAGGAAAGATGATAGCATATTTTAGTGAGAACTTGAATGAGGTAAGGAAAAAATATTATAATTATGCTATTGAAATTTATGTAATTGTACAAGCATTAAGACATTTAAGGTATTATCTAGTGCCTAAGGAGTTTATCCTATTTACAGATCATGAGGCTTTGAAGTATGTGAATACACAAAAGAAGTTGAATAGTAGACGTGCAAAGTGGGTTTCTTTCTTATAGGGGTATACTTTTATGTATAAACATAAATCAAGAAAACAAAATTAGGTAGCTAATGCATTGATTAGGAGGGTAACATTATTAACTAATATGGTGAGTGAAGTAGTTGGATTTGAAGCTATTAAAGAATTATATGATACTGATCCATATTTTAGAAAGATAATTGAGTAGTGCAAGAGTCCATTAATAGGTGATAAAAATGTTATTCATGATGAGTATCTTAAATAAGAAGGTTATATCTTCAAAGGGAAATAATTATGCATTCTATTTTGGTCTCTATGAGACAATATAATAAGAGAATTACATAGTGGTGGTTTGTTTATACATTTTGGCAAGATGAAGATAATAGCTTTGGTGTAGGAAAAGTATTTTTGGCCAAAGATGAAGAAATATGTGACAAGGTATGTTTCAAGGTGTAGAATATGTCAGGTGGCTAAAAGACATGCACAAAATACTAGACTATACATGTCATTACCAATTTTAAGAGGACCATGGATAGATTTGAGTATGGACTTTGTGTTGGGATTAATAAACACACAGAGAGGTAATGATTTAATCTTTGTTTTGTAGATAGATTTTCTAAAATCATTCATTTCATTGCATGTAAGAAAACCAATGATGCAGCTAGAGTTGTAGAATTATTTTTTATGGATATTGTGAGATTGCATGGTGTTCCAAAAACTATTACTTCAAATAGGGACACAAAATTTCTAAGTCATTTTTGGAGGACTTTGTGGAAGAAGATGGGTACTAAGCTAAAATTTAGTAGTGCATATCACCCAAAAATAGCTGGATAGATAGAATTTGTGAATAGGATCTTGGAAAATTTATTGAGATGCATAATGGGAGAGAAACCAAGGCAATATGACTTGGCTTTACCAAAAGCTAAGTTTTCATATAATAGTTTAGTGAATAGATCAACATGAAAGTCACCATTTCAGATTATTTATGGGAGAAATCCTATGGGTATTTTAGATTTGGTACAATTACCAATTGTAGATCGAATTAGTTATGATGTAGAAGCATTTACAAAGCATATACAATAGTTAAAAAAGTAAGAAGAAAGTTACAAGAAAGTAATGAGAAATATAAATCAGTAATGGATGTTAGAAGAATATCCAAGGTATTTGAAGAAGGAGAGTTGGTAATGGTTTACTTGAGGAAAAAGAGATTTTTAAAAGGCACATACAATAATTTGAAGTATAATAAAATTGGACCATGCAGAATTATGAAAAAAATCAATGACAATGCTTATGAGGTGAGTTTACCATAGAGTTTTGATATTTCTACAATATTTAATGTTTTAGATTTATATGAATTCCATGAATAAGATGGTGAAGGTGATGAAGATGAAGAAGTAAATTGGAAGAAATAGGTTATGAAAAAAAAGGACAAGATAGTGTAGGTTTTGGATATAAAGATAGTGAGCACAATGCAAGAGAATTATAACAAGTATTTGGTCCTGTGGGAAGGATTGCAATAAGAAGATAATAACTGGATTATAGAATGGAAACTAAAAAAGATTGACAAGGGAAAGTGGTAGAAGTAAAATCAAAGCAACTCATGAAAGTTGAGATTTTTTCAACCAGAGGAGAATGATGCATAAAAAATAGGGTCCAAAAATTTAGTTTAATAATTTTTTTAAGGATTTTTCTTTTTTTAGAAATTGTATATTTTTAGAACCAAAATTCAACTTCAATTAAATTTCATCCCAGAGGCTAATTTTAGTGTTTAGAATATTTTAGGATATTTTAAAAGCTACATGCACTTCCATGCGTGACTTACTAAAAATAACAGTTGCTAAAAATATAAGTTTTATTTTAGATATTAGTTTTTTGACATAATTTTTGAATGTCAACTCTAAATCTGAGTTGAGGCTTATATAATCATGGTTTGGGTTTGTAATTATTTCAATCAATTAATAAGAATCAATTTCAAAGTATTATTTCAAGATCTTGGCCTATTATAATTTTTGGTCTTGTATTTTTTTGGGTTCATTAACTGGTCTAGGCTATGGTCCTTAGGTGAGCATGTGATGACACTCGTGTGATATAATAATATGATAGAAATTTGGTTTCTTCCTTCCTCTAAGTGTCTTGATGCAGTTTTTATGCACACCACTTCATAATGAGGTAGCCTCTAATGTTTTAAGATCACAATGGAGGTAAAATCCACTCTAGAACATGAGTTATAGGTATGCAATTGAACAACCAAGTGATGGTATAATAGGCAAAGCATGCAGGTTGTTAACTAGGACTATGTATGGATGTATGATATCTAAAATATAATTAAAACATAGGCGAGTTGGTGGATGGGTGGATACTCATCTAAAGTGGGTAGATCTCAAAAATAAACTCTAAAAAGAGGGAAAGGTAGAGTAGAAAAGAGGGCTCTATGACTTCAAGAATTACCTTTAGAATATAGATTATACATGGATAAGTGTTTTAAAAACCAATGTTTTCTACTAGCATCTACTACACACATGCATACAAACAAAGTCAAACAGTCTGTGATATTTTTCATATAGAAAACTTGAAGGTCCCAGTCAAAGGTTGCTCCTTTTGGGGTAGATTTTGCACACCCTTTTTATAATATTATGAATCAGATATGGGAGGTATCTATGGTAGTTTTTTCACACACATAGAAGACTATATTTGATAAAACACCATTACACACTTATAAATATGAGACAGTTAACCTACTTGCATATAATTAATAATAATTACTAACTATTCAACTTCTATTTCACATCTAAAATCAGCATATCAATCATAAGAAAAAGAAATTATTTTTATCTATTGCATACATAGAATTAATAAATCAAAAAAATATAAAATATAAAATCTAATTACATAGAATCTAGAAAGAAAAGGCACCAACACATGCGTGATAGTCAAAATTGACTTCTTCTTGTATTGATTTTTTTTTACCCTTGAAAATAAGGGTTCTAGACATACATATAGACTTGGAGAGGGGGTACCTCATCCTCCAACTACATGTAAACTTGTAATTACATGGAATAATTAAAACCTAAATTTTAATTGTATTTTCAAAACTACATGTATGTATACTCATAGTTAACTTATAATTATCAAAATAAAGTTATCCTATACAATGTGATATAACATGTGCATGATTACAAATAATTCATGCAACTTTCTCATTCAAGTTATAACATAAGAATACTATAAGTAAAAAATTAAAGCCTTTGATCTAAGGCTAGGTGGATGTTTTTATGGATGTACTGATTATTATAGTCATTGCTATAGATATTGGTGCTGAAATGGATGTTGCAATGTCAGTCTTCTTCTTTGCTTCCAACTCAAGATAACACTTGTATCTTTTATCATGTATTTGTTTAATAATACCCATGTTGAGTAATGAGGGTCTATACACCCTATTTACCTAATCGATGAGCTTGGCATGTTCTACCTTTGTGTTTTGGAAGTTGATCTTAAAAATTTCTACTTCTGTCACCTTCTTCCTAGCAAAACTTAACTTAGCTTTATTTTCTTCAAGTGTTAATACTTGAAGGATATAATTGAAATGATTTGATGCTACCTAAAGGAGTTGATCAAAATTGATCCTACTAATAAACTTACCGATAATGTCTCTTACCTTAGATAACTTTAATTATTATAAGATTTTCAAAATGAGAGATTCATGTTCCTAATACCTTGGCATTACTTCCCTAGCTATTATAATCCACTCTCTAGCCTCTTGGTTTCTAATTACCACCAAATTGAGGGAATTTGATGTATCCAAAAGTATCATTAAATCAAGATGGCTATAAGCCTTATTGGTAGTATAAAAAATAAGAAATTTAAATTGATTCTCATCTTACTTCAAAGAATTAGATAATTTATGAGTCTCTGATATATGGGGAGCCAATTATGACCTCATTATATCAATTGATTCTAGATCATTTCATAGTTTTGATTTTGCCTATTAAAATTCAGTCTCAATCTCCTAAGGAAAGTGGATTATATACTACTACTCTTTTATTTATTCTAGTTCTTACTCAAGATCCTTCCTATCCATTTCAGTCCCCTCATGCAATTATATAGTAACATATTTATGAGTTTCAAAAATGGACTTAAATTCCTCTATATATGGGTACTACTTTAACTTTTTGTTCTTACTTTTAGCCAAGGCAAAGACTTCTTATCTTTCTTAAAAATGATTTTTCTCCCTGCTTCATCCTCTATTTTCCTCTTCTTAATCCTTTGTATGCTTCCTAAGGGTTTATCAAACATGGAGCTTATAGATAGTAACTCTATGATTTTAAAATTTAGTTTTCAAGAAGCCTTTGATCTAAGATTAGTTGCCCATGGAGGGATGACCAGTTGTGCTAGATTTACTAGTTGTGTGTCTTTGGGTATAGTCTCAAGTGATTTATCTTTTGATTCTTTATCTAAATATCCTTTGAGTACTAAGTCAGGAAGGGAGGGCCATATTATTTTATACTAATCCACACCTCCATATTAGGGTAGTGGGTGGACTATATATACTGATTTCCCTTTTTTAGGCTTCCCTGAGGATGTTACAATAATATCTTGGAAAGAACTAGTGGAAGGCATAGGAAAGTTTATTTGAGTGGATGAGACATGGAGTTGGGAGATTGATACTTCCCCTTAAACATTCTTATAATCCCTTTTTTGGTCTTAATTTAGATTGAGTTAGTGGTGGCAATGATAGATATGGTTGGAATTAATGGGGAAATAGAAAAAATAGGGGTAAAGGTAACATCCTCTATCTTTGGAGTGACCACTGGTGTTTGAAAGATAACATTGAGGGGAAATAAATAAAATGAACTTACTAAAAAAAGGGGAATAAAAGAAGAAATTGGGGAATAAGGAATGAAGGTTGAGCCTTTTTACCTAATTGGTCATATTTCATTAGTGACTTCCCTCTATCATCTGTAAGGCTTAGTGCCTTTTCTCTTTTCAATTATTCCTCCTCATCCATTTCTTATTCTACTAGATTTTGTTACTAAATTGAAGATATACGTACTTATGGTTCATCATGCAATATGGATATAACTAGTGTCTCTAATCAACTCCACATACTTCTTGACCATAGGGATAACCCTACCCATAGGGATACTTGTAATAACTTCTACCCAAGATGGATATATATAATAAAATATAAATTATAAATTATGTTTATATTTGAATAATGTAATTTGGAATAGTGATGGGAAATATTGTGTCTCCCACCAGGTGAGCAATTCTTTATGTCAAGGATCTTGGTGGTGACCAAAATATAGAAGATATGACATCATGAAGAAATGGATATTAGTTTTCTTATTGATGGCTGATAATTGTTGTTTCAAACAAATGTTAATCATCTCACCTATTAGGTGAGTGAGACCCTTTTCTACCATGAAGTATACATAGGGGACCCAAATTTTATTAACATACATGGTAGAAGGGGCTCCAGATAACCTATTCGATAAGATCATGATTACTTTGATCCCTTCCCTAAATTAAATAATTGGGATTTTCTTGGTAGGGTCTTGGATTACATGGGTTTTGGTGAGAAGGCATGGGGTAAGGATAGTGTTCAAGTCATTCTTACTAGTTCATGCTCTAATTGTAGGCAAGTTTACATGGGGCTTACATAGCTTGTAGTATCTTTCAAATGCAAGAGGAGAAATATATGGTATTTTTATGAAAGTACATTCATGAACTATCCAATCCTGATAATTTTATAGTATATGAAAATAGGGGAAATAACATCAATAAAATGCAATACATTAGGTTTTACAACATCCTAGTGGAGACTGGTCATTTGGATGGAGACTAGATCATTGTACCTATAGAGGATTGAGGCATTCTTCTATTCTTCACTTGTGATGGATTATATTTATTCAATAGTGCAAAAAATCTCAAACTAGTTTCTATTTCCTGTGTTTAATCTTGTAGCATCAAAGTTAGTATCCTTAAATACTTTTCCCTCATTGTCTAAAGCTAGGTACAATTCTATGTCATCCCTTTGTTGCTACTTCCAAGTTGCCATGACTATGAAACTTACAAATGGGTCACTAATGTTCTTCAAGTAGCCTCTAGATTAGTTTTATCTTAGATAATAATTGGACTTTTTCTGGCTTGACTGTGATTGATTAGAGTTCAAATTAGGGCTTATTATGGAGGCTAGGGCTTCTTTACAGCTTTATTGGTGATGGTAGCTTAGACTTAGGTGAATTCATGCCTCAGATTTGATTTAGACCCTTGCCTTTATAATTTAGCCTTTTTGTGGCCACTAAATATTTGATTTTATCATTTTGTGCTTATGTGGTGCCTAGGTGGCATCTATTTGGTAGATTTCATGACATTTTTCATAAATGCTTTAAAGGAACTAGCCATTATCCTTTAAAATCCATCTTCTGCTTTGCACCTTCAGATCTTTTTTTAGGGATCAATGTAAACCATTGATCATGATCTTGGGGATTGTATATTATCGGTTGTATTTGTATTGATCTCCATTGTTGTGCCACTTGGCACCTTCATGGTACTTTTGGGCTTCACATTCCTTTAGTTAACACACACTCATCGTATGTCAATCCTATGGGCCTTCAAGGTCTCATTAAAAAATCTCTATCAATTGCATTCCATTCAATCATTTAATATTGTTTAAGCATGAATTTTTTATCATGATTTAAGTGAATGCACACCATTGGTCTAATGAATCAAAGTCTTTATACTTGTCAAATCTTCTTCACTCCATCTGATTGATCCTTGTGATGAAGCATATGCCATTGATCTTACAAAGTTTATGAACTTTAATTAGCATCAAGATACAAAATGGAATTAGGCTAAACACTTTAGACTAAAGTTTATTTTGTGTTAATAAACATGACATAATATTTAGGCTAAAATATTTTAAGTTAAGTTTTAGGACACACATAAAGGGGACCCAAATAATAAGTGGACTATATGCAAGGTTTTATCATGTTGATAAACATGATAAACTTTAGGTTAAAAATTTTAAGCTAAGTTTTATGGCATGGGGACTCCTCATTTAAAAAAAAAAGCATAATATAAGTCTTAAGCCTAAGGATTATTGTATTGAAATAAATGCAATTAGAACCTTAGGATAGAGACTTAGATTAAGTCTATATTTTTGGATATTAAACCATGAGACCATTTTATCATTAAAGTTCAAAGACCATAAGTACTTTATTTCCCAAAAAATGTGGGTCCCATTGAATTGAAATACAAGTAATAAGTTTTTAGCAACTTTTTAAAGCATATTATTATGTTTAAGCAAAATAATCAATGAACTTAAATTTGATGGCCTCAAAGACATCAATGATACCTCACAGACATCAATGATGATCTTTTGGTCATCTAATGATGTTCATGAGAACAGAAAATTTAAGTTCACAAAGATCATTAGGTCCATAGATCTTGGATTTAACATGCTCCTTATGATCATTTGGTCCTGACCAAATGCATAGCATTGATTAAAATCTAAGTCTATGCATGCCATTGGACCCTGTAATCATGAAGAAGATTGAAGCTCATGGATCAATGCATATAGAAACTACAATAAGTAAAATCTTAAGTCTTCAAAGCATAATAAATGGGTTCCTTTGAAGATTATTGTCATAATGTAAGGTTTTATCCTAAGGTTTATTGTATTGAAATAAATACAATAATCCTTAGGGTAAGAACTTAGGTTGAGTATATGTTTTCGTGTATGGGTCCCTTTTAACATTAAAATCCATTATGAGAGTGCCATGTGGTGACTCCACAGGAGTCCTAAGATTTTGACTCCATTTGAACCTAGGAAGGGTCCAAAAAGCATCGATTTAGATCCAGGTTCTTGAGATGGTGACACTTGTCATCATCATGGGGATTTCTTAGGCTTTTGACATTTCAATGCCAAATTCATTCCATTAGATATTTCTAGGTGAGAAATTGTGGACCATTGATTGTGATCTAGATGCTTGCACATGGTTGGTTCTTTTTGCAAGCTTTATTCTAAGGTTTTATTGTATTAAAAAATAAAATGAGACCTTAGGGTAAAACTTAGGCTAAGTCCAAGTTTAATAAATGGGGACCCTTTTAATCTTGAGGATGATCATGAACCATTCGATCTTTGGTCCTGCTTAAATGTAGACCATTGATCATGATCCTGGGGCTCACGCAGGATTGGTCTGATGGATCAAAAATTTGGATTCATTGGGTCTCATTCACTCCATTTGATAATTTTTCATGATGAAGTGACATCCATTGATCTTTCAAAAAGGAAAGATGCTTAAGTTAGGGCTCAGGTTGATATGGGAACTTAGGCTAAAGTTTTAAGACTAAGGTCTCATTTGTGTTAATAAACATAAATGGGGCCTTAGGACTAAGACTTTAGGTTAAGTATGTAATAAAAGGGACCATGTGATATAAATAATGGGACCAAGTTAGGAACATAGAGGACCCTATAAACATAAACATTAGACCTCATTAAAATAAAGAGAATAAAAGGGGGAAATATAAAGGGACCAAGCATAATCTTTTAGGCTAAGGTTAGGTAATGTTAAAAAATCATGACCAAGCCTTAGTATAAAAAGTAGGCTTAAATATAAATTAAGTTTAGAAATGTTCCCACCAAATTTTATCCCACCAAATTTGAATTTGAACTAAGGGTCTAAGCTAGGGTTTTTTGAAGGAGGGCTTAAAAGCATGAATCCAACCATGAGTTCTCATAGACCAAAGTCTAGTGAAAGCCTAAATGAGGATAAAACTATGAAAATCCTAGCATGATCCATTAATAAGATATTAATGAAACCTTCAACTTAAGACATGAGGGCTATTTGTTAGCAACACTAGGCAAGGGTAAAGCAATGCCATGAACAAATGGGTCAACTTATCAGGCATGGATGATATTAAATTTCTAATAATGTGAAAAATATCAATCTTTCAATTTTAAGGTTAAAAATATGCACAAGGGTCCCTATTTTTCAAAAATGGGGGTATATTGACCTCAATAAATAGTGACTTCCAAGAAAACATAGTAATATGTTAGAACTTAGAGACTCTAGTTTAGATAAATAACTAGGCCACTTATTCCACTTGATTAATGCCATTATCAATATTAGTTCATGGTTGAAACAAAACTTTTACATTTATAATTAGGATCAAACATAAATACATAGCCATGTTGTGTGTGTGCTTTGATTCCACTTACTATTTTCTATGGGATTAAGGGGACAAATTTTAGGTTTCATGCCTTTAATCATTAACATTGACTTGGAGCATGTTTAAATACTCATTAAGAACCATGCTTCTAGTTTAGGGAAGGCTTAGGCATTACTCTGCAACTAGTCAGCTATCTATATCCCCAATAGAGATGCATTTAGCTCCACTCACAACCTTTCTCCACTATCAACCAGGTATCCATAGCTTTGATGGAGATTGCTAAAATCACCTTTGCTTGAAAATCTTTTGATTTTATAACAAGTTCTTATTTTTTTGTATTTTTGGATCCTTTAGGATTTTAACAAAGGTTGGGAACTAGGGTGTCTAGGTTTAAATATTTGGTCAAATGTTTGATCCTCAAATAATCACCTATGGTTGTAACCTTTGTCCTAGGTAAGGATGTTCGTTAAGTGTAAGCATGACTGTACCTTAATGGATTAAGCTTTCATTCCATATGTATAAATTTTCTTACAACTAAGTTCAGGTCAAGATAATGTTTAAAGTCTTATGGAATGGTTAACCTATCCATCAATCCTTACTAGTTTCTTTAAATTATAACATTAAGCTCATATATCAAATCCATGGTCAACATATGTATGAGGTTGATACCAGCATTCCTAAACCTTTTGAGTTTCAAGAAAATTAAGAAACTATGAGACAAGGGTTGTCCCAAGGAATTATTAGAAGTAAGGAACAAATCAACAAAAAACAAACATACAACAAAAAATAGCAAAGCAAGAAGCAAAAGAGAAGTAATCAAATATATACAAATTTATGTACAAATAAAGGACAAGAAGGAAAGAGATGAAGGAAACTAACTATCCTACCTACATTAACTCTAACCATCTTACATATTTACTCCATGAAGACCCTAGGAGGAGTAGTAAAGAAGTAATGCTTGATATACTACCCATTGGTGGGCAGTGTGAATTTATACTCCTTGCAGATATTTTATCTTGAAGGTGTTATCTCCAAGTGTATCTAAAATCCAATAGGGGCCAATCCACATAGGTGTGAGCTTACCATGATTTCCTTTAGGTTTAGATGCTTTGTCCCAAAGAACAACCAAATATCCTTATCTAAACACCTTGATCTTTGATCATTTATCAAACCACCTCTTTACTATAGTTGGTGCTTGTTGAAGCTAGAAAATTCTTCTTCTCATGCATCTTCCATTTGAATAATGCCCAATAGTCTTGAGATTGCAAATTCTTAGTCTTTCTGCATATACTCTTACACAAACTTGTAAGTTGGAAGCTTGAGTGTGATGGGGAATATGCGCTCTTGGCCATATACTAGTAAGAAGGGAGATGCTTTAAGAGCCTAGTTGACTCTTGTTTTATCTACCCAAAGGGCATACTTAAGAATATTATGCCATGTTATAGGTTTCTTTGCAACAAACTTCTTAATGGATTTCATCAAGTTTTTATTCATTGGCTTAGATATTCCATTACCTTGAGAATAATGGCTAGATGAAAACTTGAGAATAATGCTATTGTCATATGCCCATTCTATCATCTCTATGGATATAAAGGCTAACCATTGTCACATACCAAAGAGACTAGAGTCCCAAATTTGGTGCATATGTTTTCTTCTAAAAACTTGATCACTTCTTTCATTTTGCATTATTTGGTGGCTATTGCTTTAATCTACCTAGTGCGATAGTTGATAGTTGTCAGAATACACTTATAACCTTTTGAAGAGTTGGGGTTGATTACCCCTAAAAATTATGATCCCCATTAGGTGAAGGGTTTTTCAATCATGATAGGTTGTAAGGGAATTATTACCTTTGGTTCCTTTATGTTGAAGATCTAGCATAAATGACATTCTCTCACATGTCTATGAGCATCTTTGAAGATGGTAGGCCAATAATAAATAGCTTTAAGGATCTTGTGAGATGTTGTTCTTCCTGATGGATGCCCACTTCCCAAATTCTCAATGAAAGTTCTCATTACCTTAGTATCTTCTTCCTTGGAAACACTTCTTAGTTACACACCTTAAAAGTTCTTTCAATACTAGACTCCATTTTTGATTTAGTAGTGAGCTACCTTAAGCCTTAGATATCTTCTCTATTCCTTGGTTAGTCCTACAAGATAAGTGTCATTGATTAATAAATGGATAATAGGATCATACCAGTCATTAGGTTAAAAATTATGTTGATCAACTTACATGATATTTAGCTTATGGTTGGTATTGGAAATCATTTGAATTAGACCTTGACATCTTACTAGTTTTATAGTTTTCATCTCTATGTCATATTCGTGAAGAATGAACATCTACTTACCTCTTCTCTCTCCAAGCTTGCATTAGCTTAGTGGTTGGGTCTGGTAGAATGGCATGCACTTTGTTCCTAAGAATCTAATTCCTAAATTTATTGATGACCTTCACTAATGCAAAGTCTTTTTTATCAATCAAAGGATAATTCAACTCAACATTTTTCAAATTAGTTCTCATATAATCAATTAGATGGTCATATCCTTCTATTTTTTGAGTCAGAATAATAATAGTAGTGTGGTCAAAGGAAAAAGAGAAGAGATAAAAATATTTTGAAAAGTCTGGACTTATCAAGATTGGATCTTGGTTGATTGCCTTTTTGATGTCCCCAAAGGCCCTTTTGGATTCTTTATTCCATGAGACTTTAGTATCCTTCTTCAACATATCATTCAATGGTTTGACAATTTCTATAAAGCCATATATGAATTTTCTCAAAAAGTTTATTTTACCAAAAAATGATTTAAATTCTTTTCTACTATTGGGAGGCTCTATCCTTGATACAACTTCCACTCTTTCAGGATCAATGAAGATTCCATCTTTGGTGATAACATGGCCTAACAATTTAACCTCAGTTACATAAAAAATGCTTTTCTTGGGGTTAAGGGAAATTCCATACCTTATACATCTTTCAAATACCTATTGTAAATTTATGAAATGGTCCTCCCTATTCTTATAAAAAATAGTTAGATCATCCATGTAAATTATAATGCACTTACCAATCAGGCCTCATAAGGCATTGCCCATGGCCCTTTGAAATGTGGCTCTTGCATTTATTAATCCAAAAGGCAATCTTTTATAGGCAAAGGTGCCCCACTTAGTTGTGAATGTTTTCTTCATTATATCTTCCTTGTGTATTAGCACCTGATTATAACCTAAAAATACATCAAGAAAAGACATTATGGTTGAAACAAAAACAATTTGTATTACTTGGTCAAGAGAGGGAAGAGGATAATTATCCTTTTTAGATTCTCTATTCATATTTCTAAAATCAATACATAATCTTATTTCACCATTATTCTTCCTAACTGGCACCAAATTGGCAACCCAAGTAGAGTTTCTAATGGGAAATACAATTCTAACATCTAACAACCTCTTGAATTCTTTGAAAATAATAAATTATAAGATAGGATTTATAGGCCTCTACTTCTGCATGAAAGGTTTGCAATTCTCTTTGAGAGGTATGGTATGGGTGATGAATCTTGGATAAATGACATCTTTGTACTTTTTTAATAACTCTTTGGCTCTCTTATTTTCATCACTTGTACAAGCTTTTCAAATGTTTACCTACTGAGGTTAATCTTGAATCCCAAGATCAACTACATTGTAATCCTTTCTACTCACTTTCGGAATCTTAGAAGCTTTAACTAGCTTTCCTTGGTTAAATAATTTTTCCAAGACAATCATCCCTTTGGGGATATTGTTATCATTTAGCTAAATGACTTTACCTTCAAATTTATCTTTTCCAAATGCATTTTCATCAACCTCATCAATGATATGAGCCTCAAATGCACCTAAACTAGTCATGAAGTTCAAGATCTATTTGTCATCACTAAAGACCTACAAATGGTTTTACATTATCTGAGATAGAAGGGCAAGGTATCAGATCAATGCTAAATTTTGGTGAATCTTGGTCAAGCATGAGATTAGTTGTAGTAGAGGCTAGCTCATCAGTAACTTTATTTTCCTCCCTAGGGATAGAAACAATATAAAAGGCATCAAAAGATTCCACCAGATCCTAGACTCTAAATTTATACCTTTTGAGGTATGATAATTTGCACTGATACTTGATTCTTACTTGATTGAATACTAGTTATAAATCACCATAAACTAGTATTTCTTTGACTTTTTTTTTGATGGCAAATTGTAAACCTAAGATGAAAGCCTCATATTCTGCAAGGTTATTGGTGGAAGGAAACTAGAGTCTATAAGAGGCATGATATTTCTTACCAATAGGGTCAGCTAGAATAATGCCTACCCCTCATCTAAATTTACACCTATCCCCATAAAAATGCATCTTTCATAATCTATGAAAAATATGAGAAGATTTAAAATCACATACTTTGGTAGTTTATAGAGTGAAAACCCCCAAATTAGAATCAATTATGTTGACCTTTTCATTCACAACATTATATTCTATGATCATGTGTTTCATTCTTGGCTCCCTTTCAAACTAATCTAGTTGGAAACTCCTTTCCAAGGCATCCATAGGTGTGAATAGTCTATGAACATATATCCATTTAGAGCCTTTACCCATTCTCTACTTAAAATTAGTCCACATTCATCAAGTATATCTACTACTTGGATATCTATCAATTATTAGACTTTAGGCTTAGAGGCTAGTTACATGTGGATATTTAACAATTCTCCAACCAACTTGACCTTAGAATTATCTAATTGGGTGACAAGCCTATCAGACTTAATGGGATTTAAACCAAGTTACTTATAAACACCTATAGGAATAATATTTGTAGAGGAACCAAAATACAACAAATAGTTATGCAAGTTTTTACCAAACATTCTGACTGTAAGCAAGAAGGGTGGGGACTCTATTTTAGCTTTGTACATAGTTACATTTGCATTATCAGTCTTGGACATCTTGTTAGATTTCTTGGACAAGGATTCCAACAATAGATATTTTTTATTAGTTATCGATGTTAGTTCATGAAAATTAATATGAGCTTTAATTTTCTTTATGTCCTCTAAAATATTATAACCAATCCTATTGGAAGAATTTTAAGTATGAGTAATAGGATTAGAAGTAATTCCATTTGGAGGCTCTGGATTATTATCTAAAGTGGTGTCTAAAGGAGTACCAAAGTTGTTTGGAGGAGTAGAAGTAGTCAAAGGCTATCTTTTTTCTATGTTCCTTAAAGGATATGTCTTCTTTAAGAATGGTTGGAAGGCATGAACTTCTTCAAGAACATCATCAAGTTCATTATCTTCTTGTAAGGGAAATCAAATAGTTTCACCATGAAGTTCTGGTCAGTAGGCTTATTTATTGAAGTATCTGAACCATTATCTTTGTTAGGTACTACCTTGAAAATGTCCAAATCTTCTTGAAATGCTTAAAAATATTTACAAAATTTAATGTAATTAATTTCACCATGTTTAATAGTAAAATGGACTCTATAATAATCAAGCAAAGCAATATCAATAAGATTAATATCCATAGTATTTTTTTAGTAGATGGTTCACTGTTCTTATTATTATGAAAGATATCATTATTAAACCTATTATTAGGCCTATTGAATATTTGGAAAGAGAAGTTCCTTCCAGAATTATCTCTAGTATTACCAACTTATTTTTGTAGCTGAAAGAAGTCAGTGTTTAGTTTTTGGACCATTTTTAGAATGGACTCATTCTCATTTTTGGGGGTTTATGAATTATTAACTTGGTTTTAATTGGTACTAATGGCTGGTACTAAGGTCCTTTGATCATTTATATTAAATACATTGTTAGCAGGGTGATTTAAGAACCCCAAACTCTGGTTAAGAGTAACATGTCTTAGAGGCAATTGGTTCAGATTCAAGAGTTGGTTGAGAGTAGGCACATTTTGGTTGTTATTAGGAAAGACATTCAAGGTAGGTATATGTGGATTGAAATTGGGATTAGAGTAGGCTATCTGACCTTGGGGTTGCATTTGGTCATTAATGATCATAACCTCAACATAAGTTAAATCTAGTGTGTTCATAAGACCTACAACCCTATTTTTGAATACTAAAGTCATGGGATCAAGATCATATTTGTATATGTCCAAGGATAACATATTTTTGAACCTAGTATTAAAATATCTTTAGGTTCATTGGCATCCCTTTTGAGGTTGGTAAAATATTGATACAAGACACAAGGGCTGATGATTTTTCCAAACTGGTCGATGAAAATATTATTGAAAGAATTAGGTTTATAAGGGTTAATGGTTATTGTATACATATTCTATAACCTAATATTAAAATTTCTTATAGGTTCATTGAAATCCATTTTGAGGTTAGTAAACTATTGATATAAAACACAAGGGCTGATGATTTTGCCAAACTGGCCAATGAAAATATTATTGAATGCATCCCAAGTGGTAATGTAATTTTTAGGTAGGTTTAGGAACCATTCATATGAATCATCCTTAAATTTTAAAGGAAACAACCTACATGATACATCTTCATGAGTGACATTTATTAATCTTAATGCAACTTTGAAGGATTTAACATGTTCTTCTATTGTCACAATACCACTAGGACTAAAATTTGGAAAATATTTTTTGATTACAAGGAAGGTCATGAACCACACCTTTAACATTAATATGAACAATTATTAACAAAAACATATATTTATTAAGGTTCAATGCATAAGTATCTTAGAGTGGTGAAGTCGATAAAGACTTTGAACATCTACATCTACCTTTGTCTCATCTGGCCCTCCTATGGATGTCTAGTTCCAACAGAGGTTCTATTATTTCTAAATGTGATCTTGTTTGGGTTATTAAAAATTATAGATTGAGGACTTTGGATATTTTTTGAAATATGATGTGTCAAATCAAACTTTATGAGAAATAGGAATCAGACTTACACATTAAGAAAATTTTACAAAGATTTATGTAAAGAATAATAAAAAAGATGTCAACCTTCAACTAAGTTAGCTCAAAGATGTGTCCAATTATGTAACTATGATCAATATTTTAATTTTAAGCTCAAATAAACTTAGATACATAAAATATCTATCAATATTTGATCACAACAAGCTATTCTAACCTCAAATACTTTGGATCTTCAGATCTCAAGCTATCTTTATCAGAATTACACATCTATCCTCAAAGGCTCTTGATCTTTGTCTAAGATAAGCATAAAGAAATGTTTAAGACCATGAATATCAATGATATTTACACTTTTTATAAAATAAATTATTTAAATGTGTAAAGATAACACCAATATTTGATCAAAACACACCAAAATTAGCAAAGATCCTATAAATTCACAAGGATTGCCCTCTTTCTAGCGCTAGTGAAAGCTTGTTCTTATTGATGCCTCTAGATGTATCATAGGTACTCTTAGTGTCTATAAGAAACTTCTCATTTTAGAATTCAAGGAATTCAAATCATGAGTAATACGTTATGGTAATCTAGTTACCCATGGTGAAATAGGGGCAGAGCAATAAACTATTCCACAATATTTATATTGATTGGTGGTTGGGAGCCAATGTGGCCAATCTAAGAGAAATATAAGATATCTATGTTATTATCAGTGAATTTGTGATAAAGTTTTAAACTAAATACTAATCTAAATGGATATTTATAGTGAAGCTTAATCTAAAATGATTTGATTAAAGAAAAGGCAAAAAGACAGGTAGAGCAGAAAGAAGGTATTCTAATTTTCTATCCAGACATTATGATAAAGCTTAGGTTTCATTAAGACATAATTTTGAACTAATACATGACATGAAATATATATATCACATATCCCACCATGTACTAGAAAATACTAAGGAAAGGAAGGAACAATGAAAATGAGAAACTAGATTCAATTTAAAGATTTACTTCACAAGCAAATTGCATTAGCACATCTACAAGAGAAGCAAGGGAAGTGAAATAAACCTAAAATATTTTAATTAACCTATCATAAGATGAAGTTAACAACTTTACATTCATATATTTACATCAAGAATCAATGAAAACCATTCAAATCTAAACATCCAAATAGATAGTTGAGAAATCAGTCATAATAATAAACACAAAAAAATATTGGACAATCTTTTTAGATTTAATTGCTCGTATTTATTACTTAAAGTTTACACAAAGTATTTTTCTCAAAATATTTTCCATTTACAAAATGGTAATACTACCTTTTATAGGGGATTAAGGTAGTATACCATTCAGTCATGAGATTATAAATGTATAAGAGATAAGGATAGTTGTCCTTTTTACAAAGTTATAGAATATATTCCCTTTTCCAAAGTGGACTGACCTATAGGTAAATATGCTAAAAAAATAGTGCATGCCTTTACAAAAATAATATTATACTTATGAATATTATAAAATTTCTTAACAAGCTATAATATTATTAGCTAGCTGGTAGGTCCTATGTTAAATAACTACCCTTTTGTTCCTAAAGAATCTTCATGGCTTTTTGATGTTGTTCATCGACCATATTTAGGTTGAAAACTATCTCTAAGAGTTACTCATCCTCTTGGTCCACCAAATCATCAAAATATCTATCATTCTTGGCCAGCTATTCTTTGATACTTCTTGCCTCATCAATTTTCTCCTCTACAATCAAGATCATGCTCATGATCCTACTGTTATCATTCCTAGACTGACCCTGACTCTTGATCCTAACCTCTTACATAACCAAGTTGAATTTGTGATTCTACTCATCATCTATAGTGATACCTAGGGATCTAAGTATGGTAGGTGTGGCAAGCATGGTTTTAAGGAGTTGCTTAATTCTATTTATCATCTCCTTATCATCCCTTAGGACCCTCTTTAGGTTTTTCCACTAAGTACTCAGACCCTGGATCTTGTCAACAATTATTCCAATAAATACATTCAAATGGGCTAAGTTGATGGTCTTGAAGTTAGGAATCTAGTCCTCCATTAGTATGATGATTAGTTCCTTAATTTTATCTTTTGAATTCTACCATTGGGATATTAAACCATTGGATACTGCATCTAGGTGGGCCAACAGACTCTGCCTTATCTTCATTTCCTTCAAAGAATTGAACATATCATGAAAGGAAGCCTCAAACATATTTATCATTTCTTTAAGAAATGACAAGATAGCCTATGTCTCAAGATTTTCTTTATCCTTATATAGGTTATATATCTTTTGATATAGGCCTTCGATGCTTGATTTTAGTTGGGTTGAATGGGCATTAGCTAGTCCAACTATGTCTTCTTCATGGATTGGGAATTCACTATGTGCCTGACCTCCTATTGAAGTTAAGCCCTAAAAAGGTTTAACTCTTTGAAAAGTGAACTAATCATTCCTAAATATGGTCTTCTTTATAGTCACTCTCTCCAGAATTGTTGTCTTTAGATTGAATTACACACTTACTGATGACTCTATGACCTTTGGAGGTTTTGGGACCTCCATCTATGTGATTCCTAAAGTTTTATGGGTTTATACTTGAGTGCTACTTGATCCCCCAATGGTGGTCATACTTCTTTCCTCTTCTTATTTCATTAGATCCACTATCCATGGCTTCAAATCATCATGAATAGTGATGTTAACTGTCTAAGTCATGGCCCATGAATGCTAAAATGTTGGAATCTTTTACATATTCCCATAAATGAACCATTTAGGGATGAATAGCCCATGAGTGGGATTCTCATCATTAAATAATTTAACCTCACTCAAAGGATGGGTGAAGGTTAAATTTGTCTTCTTCTTTGTAACTAGGACAAATGCCAACCAACTCAACCTTCCTCTTGTGCAGGGGTGTAAATGGAACTAAGTCCAAAGCTATCTCCTTCCCCTTTTGTTGTTCTACTTCCTTGGCTTGGGATTGGGGTTACTCAATTTGTTCTTTTTCTTCATCAGATCTATATGACTTAGCAAACACTTTGAGTGCATCTTCCACTATCTCCCTAAGACTTAGTGAAATCATGTTAAGGAACTCAATTAGGGACTTTAGCCTTTTAGGTTGGGATAAATATGAGGTCCCCTCACTAGGACGTTATTTTAATTTCTCCTTCCCATGTCCTTATATAATTTGTGATTGAGGTTATTGCAGTGGTTTCTCTAGAGGGGGATTAGAAGAGGGTCCAATTAAAAATTGGTATTGCAGGGGTCCCATTTTCCATATCTCACTAGGTTTCTCATCTCTAACCAGCTTGGGCTCAAGCTTGATATTATGTTTCTTCAACCTGGCCAACACTTCTATGAAATTGGTGGCCCTACATCATGTCATGAACACCAAGCCCATGTTTATATGGGTAGTTCATTATTTTTTATTTCAAATGTTTGATGGACCTATCATGAGGGTCCCACTACCTCAAATCATCTAATTGTAAGTTAAAGGAGTCTCTATGTTTGGAAATTACATCCACATGCTCCAAATTATATAGTATAGTGATTTTCATGGTCAAAAGAAAGGGGTGAAGGAGTAATTTCCTTTATTTCTTGCACACATTATTTATGATATGGAAAATTTGGTATGTAACCTAGCCCATGTTTATATGGGTAGTTCATTATTTTTTATTTCAAATGTTTGATGGACCTATCATGAGGGTCCCACTACCTCAAATCATCTAATTGTAAGTTAAAGGAGTCTCTATGTTTGGAAATGACATCCACATGCTCCAAATTATATAGTATAGTCATTTTCATGGTCAAAGGAAAGGGGTGAAGGAGTAATTTCCTTTTATGCTTGCACACATTATTTATGATATGGAAAATTTGGTATGCAACCTCTTATTCTACCAATTAGGTTGGCACATGGACTGATAGTTTGAGGGGCTGAGCTAAAGTCCCTTCTATTCTTATAACCATGCAATCTAGATACAACCATATGTCTCCAATTAAATCCACATACTTCTTGACTAGAGGGATAACCCCACCCATGTTGATCCTTGTAATAACTTCTACTAAAGCTAGATATACACAATCACAAATAAATTATACATTATGTCTATATTTTAATATTTGAAATTTGGAATAGTGATGGTAATTAGTCTATCTCCCACCAGGTGACAAATTATTTATGTCAAGGATCTTGGTGGTAACCAAGAGGGCATCTAGAAGATATGGAATCATGAATAAATGGCTACTAGTTTTCTTCTTGATGGTTGATAATTGTTATTTCAAACAAATGCTAATAATCTCACCTATTAGGGGAGTGAGTCCCTTTTCTACCATGAAGTACACATAGGGCACCCAAATTTTTTTAACATGCATGGTGGAAGGGGCTCTATATAATCTATTCAACAAGGTCATGATTAATCTGATCCCTTCCCTAAATTGAACAATTGGGATCTTCCTGGTGGGGTCTTGGATTAAATTGGTTTTGGTGAGTATCCATGGGAGTGTTTGAGTCATTCTTATGAGTCCATGCTCTAATTGTGGGAAATTATACTTAGGTCTTACATAGCTTGTAGTAGCTTTCAAATGAAAGAAGGTAAACATATGATACTTTTTTGAAAGTAAATTCATGAACTATCCAATCTTGATCAATTTTATAGTCTATGAAAATGGGGAAAATAACATCAATATAGTATAATACCTCAAGTTTTACAACAACATAGTGGAGACTGGTCATCTGTATGAAGACTAAGTCATTGTACCTTTGGAATATTGAGGCATTCTTCTATTCTTCCCTTGTGATGGATTGCATCTCTTCAATATTATGGAAAATCTTAGACTAGTTTTTGTTTCTTGTGTTTAATTCCATAACATCAAAGTTAGTATCCTTGAATACTCTTCATTTTCTGAAGCTAGGTACAATTTTATGTCATCTCTTTATTGCTACCTTCATGTTGTCATGAATATGAAACTTGTAAATGAATCACTAATGGTCTTCAAGTATCCTCTAGATTAGTTTGCTCTTGATCAGATAAAAATTAGACTCTTTTTGCTTTGAATGTGATTGATTAGAGTTTAAATTAGGGTTTTTTATGGAGGTTAGGGCGTCTTTGTAGCTTTAATGGTGATGGTAGCTCAAAATTAGCCAAATTTGTGACTTAGATTTGATTTAGACCCCTACCTTTATACCTTTATCTTTTCATTCCCATTAAATCTTTATTTTATCATTTTGTGCTTGTGTGGAGCCTAGGTGGCATCTATCTAGAAGCTTTCATAGCATTTTTCATAAATGATTTAAAGGAACCAACCATTGTCCTTTAAAATCCGTCTTTTTCTTCATGACTTCAGATATTTTCTTGAGGATCAATGTGGATCATTAATCATGATATTGGAGGTTGCACATTATTGGTTTTTTTTGTATCAAACTTCATGATTGTGCCACTTGGCACCTTCATGGGCTTTTAGGGCTCTGCATTCCTTTAGTGAACATGTTCTCACTACATGTCAATTCCATGGGCCTTTAGGGTCTCATTGAAAAGTATCTATTGATTGTGATTTGTTTGATCTTTTTTTCCTATTTAAGTGTGGATCATTGATCATGATCTGAGTGAATGTATTCCATTGGTCTAATGGATCAAATACTTTAGATTTAATGGATCTCCTTCACTCTATTTGATTAATCCTTGTGATGAAGCATATGTCATTGATCCTACAAAGTACATAAACTTTAATTAGAATTGAGATATAAAAGGGACTTAGGCTAAACACTTTGGACTAAATTTTATTTCATATTAATAAACTTAACATGATCTTTAGGATAAAATATTTTAAGCTATGTTTTAGGACACACATAGAGGGGACTTGAATAATAAGTGGAATAAATGCAAGGTTTTATCCTATGGTTTTATTGAAAAATTTTAAGCTAAGTTTTATGGCATGGGGAATCTTCATTTAAAATAAATCATAATATAAATCTTTGGCCTAAGGATTATTGTATTGAAATAAATGCAATTGGAATTTTAGGATAGAGACTTAGATTAAGCCTATATTTGTAGATAGTAAACCATGAGATCATTTTGTCATTAAATTTCAAAGACCCTAAGTACTTTATTTCCCAAAAAATTGGGGTCCCATTTAATTTAAATACACATAATAATATTTTAGAAACATTTTAAAGCATATTCTTATGTCTAAGCAAAATAATCAGTGAGCTTAAATTTGATGACCTCACAGACGTCAATAACAACCTTGTGGGTGTCGAATGACATTTGTGAGAACATCAAATTTAATTTAATAAAGATCATTAGGTCCATAGATATTGGATTTAACATGCTATATTAGATCATTTGGTCTTGACCAAATATAGTTTGTTGATTAAGATCTGAACATACACATGCCATTAGTCCCTAAAATCATGAAGAAGATCGAGTTAGCTCATGGATCAATGCATATGGAAATTATACTAAGTAAAAGCCTAAGTATTTAGAGTATAATAAATGGGTCCCTTTGAATATTATAGTCATAACCTAAGGTTTATTATAGTTAAATAATACAATAATCTTTAGGGTAAAAACTTAGGTTAATTCTAAGTTTTCATTCATGGGGACCTTTTAACATTAAGCTCAAACATGAGAGTGTTATGTGGCAAATCCATAAGACTCTTGAGATTTTGATTCCATTTGACCCTGGGAAGGGTATGTATAGCATAGATCAAGATTCAAGTTCCTAAGATGATGACACTTATCATACTCATGAGGCTTTCTTAGGCCTTTGACATTTCAATGATAAATTCACTCCATCGAATCTTTATTGGCAAGTAGTCATGGACCATTGATCATGATATGGATGCTTGCACATGGTTGACTCTTTTTGAAAGTTTTATCTTAAGGTTTTATTATATTAAAATATATAATGAGACCTTAGGGTAAAAATTAAGCTAAGTCTAAGTTTAATAAAGGGTGGCCCATTTAATCTTGAGGATGACCATGTGTCATTTGATCTTTAGTCCCACTTAAATGTGGACCATTGATCATGATTCTAGGGCTCACTCAAGATTGGTCTAATGGATCAAGGCTTTAGATTCATCGAGTCTCATTCACTATGCTTGATCATTTTCTATGATGAAGTGAGATCCATTGATCCTATAAAGAGGCAAGATGATTAATTTAGGGCTCAGGTCGATATAGGAACTTCGGCTAAAGTTTTAAGACTAAGGTCACATTCAGGTTAATAAACATGAACTGGGCCTTAAGATTAAGAATTTAGGTTAAGTATGTAACAAAAGGGACCATGTGACATAAATAACGAGATCAAGTTAGGAACATAGAGGACCCTATAAACATAAATGTTAGACCTTGTTAAAGTAAAGAGAATAAAAAGGGGAAATATAAAGGGACAAAGCATAATCTTTTAGACTAAGGTTTGGTTGTGTAAAAAAACATGACCAAGCCTTAGTATAAAATTAGGCTTAAATCTAAAGTAAGATTAGAAATGTTCTTGCTGAATTTGCTCCCACCAAATTTGACTTTGAACCAAGGGTCTAAGCTAGGGTTTTCTAAAGGAGGGATTTAGATTATGAATCCAACCATGAGTTCTCACAGACCAAAGGCTACTAAAAGATTAAATGAGGATAAAACTATGAAAATCCTAGCATGATCCATTAATAAAAGCTTCATGAAACCTAAAACTAAAGACATGAGGGCCAAATTTTAGCAACACTAGGTAAGGGTAAAACAACATCATGAATAAATGGGCCAACTTATCTAGCATGGATGATCTTCAAATTCTAATAATGTGTATAATATCAAGATTTCAGTGTTAAGGTTCAAAATATGCACCAGGGTCCCTATTTTTCAGAAATATGGCTATGTTAACCTCAAAAAATATTATGGAATACCTAAGCCTTGGATATTTTTCTAAATTAGACCATGAGGATCCAAATCTCTATAAAGATGGGTGTCTAACTGATAATGCTTCCTTTTATTTCCCACATCCCCGAAATGTTTTCTCATTATATAACACATTAGGCCTATTATCATATGGGACCCATAGAACATGCTTTTCTTCTTCTTTATCAAATCTTATTTTACACTCCACCAAAGATGGAATGTAATATCTTGCTCTATGAGCTTATTAGGAATGTACTTGGGGAGGCATAAGGGGTTAACCTTATTAATGGTAACCATAATCACTGTATAATATGGGTATAACCCATAGTCACCCTAAGGTGCCAATGTATCTACTATACTCTTAGATATCTTAGGTAGTGGGGCCTCATGGATATCCTACCATACATGAGGATATACATCATCTAAAATCTAGTTAATATGCTTGGGGTATACATATATGTGCATGAATGAATACTAATAATAGATTTAAATCTTTATGAAGTCCGTAGTTTGGATCTAAAGCTCCCCATAATCCTTGTATATAGTTTCCATTACTACATCAAGGAGGAATGACATCATATAAAAATGGATTTCCAAATTGGACATTTTGTCTTTATGTAGAACTTGCTCCCGTAGCTTAAAACTAATAATCTTCCCTAGATAAAAAGTCTCGACGAAGCTCATCAACATTTATAGAAGTGGCACCCAATCCAGTTGGAGAAAATGGATAATTGGCATGTCATATAGTCTATTCAAAAGGGCCATCCTAATGTGGACCCCATTTTGAATTTGATAATACGTATGGGGTCTTTTCATTTTAAGAACATATACTCCCCAAGAAGAATCCATCCACTCAAAGTTTTACCAATTGAATTATTCTTACTCCACGCTACTACCCTATGCATGTTGAATATAACATATAGAATTAGCAAAGATGAATAACTTTGGAAACCATTACTTGAGATGTAATCCATGAACATATTATGATCCATGTGATTTAAGAAGATGTCATTTGTCACCTTACTGATAAAAAAGAAGTCTCACAATATGTTAATACATGGCATGACCTCAGGTTTGACTACCACAAAGTGTAATCCTTATCTCTTGAGAGATAATAGGTCTGTCACCAATTGGCACTATGCAGGTGATAGATTTTTTTCATGGGAAAAGGCATAGACATCATCAATGGCATCCCATAGGTATAAATATTGGCATACCTATCATTAAATATTATAGCATCAAATACATTATTTGTATATTTTGTAGAATCCTTAATGGAAAAATGAGATGTTAGAATCACTCCTTTGAATAGCCAAGATGATGAAACCATTTTAATTTGATTAGTTTTCTTAAATTTAGTTTTTTGAAATTTGACAACTCTTTTCTACTAGTTTCTTCATTGCAGTTGATGCATAGGTGGCTAAGGATTTGTTCATAGAGTAATAGTTGAGCTCAAAATTTTCTTGTGATTAATGAACATGTCAATAGATGTAAGTCTTTGATATAAATTTTACATTCAATTCTAGTTCATTCAATTTTAATTCCCAACATTCATAAAATTTCTTTACCTACACAATTTAACCTCGTTAGTTTATTTGGTGTCAAAGCCATATATTTACATTCTTTGACAAGTTTCATGAAATAGTTATGATTTGTTGGCTAATTTTAGTGGGCTTTCAGTAATCAAGATTCAGGTTTCATGTTGAGACTAAGCCAACAATTATCATGAATCAAATCCTCTAAACACAAACCCTAAACAAAATGTTCAAAGACCAAAATCCTGAATAGATTCTCTGACCATAAAAGCTGATGAAGGAGTTATGAATAAAACTAGTTGTGAACAAGGGAAACCTAAAATATAAGCCACAAACAAAGCATTCAATGAACAAATACAAAATAAAACCTTTGGAAAAAATCCTGATGTAGACTATTCTAAATAAATTACTCAATGAACAAGTCTTGAATAGTTTCTCTAACCAAAAATCCTGAATAGAAGTTCTAAAAAAAATATTCGATGATCAAAATCTCGATGAAGAAATTAGGAACTAAAGAATTTTTGAAGCACAATGTTATGATGATTAAAAAAATTCCAAAATAAATTAATAAGTTAGTTCGAGATGTAAAACACAATTGGCTATAATTTTAAGTGTTGAGATAAAGGTGCAATCTGAAAAACTTCCATAGAATGAAGAAGAAAACTTAGAAAAAACATGGGCTAAATAAAAATAAAAGTGGGTCCCAATTCTTTTTAAATAATAGGGGGAATGTCGGGTATAAAAAATAGTGACTTACAAAGGGAATACTTCTAAGTATTAAAGAACTCATAACTTTGGTTAGCAATTTCAAATTAGATAGGAACCATGCCACAAAAAAATATTTGAATCAGAGATATGAAATAGACTCCCAACTACATCATACAACATACTTGCCTTCACTTCCATGTATTATTGTGTGTTAAAGTGATTATTTAACCCTTGTTGTGATGATATTTACAAATATTTGGAGTAGTTATAGGTTTCAATCTAGTTATTTTGAAGCTTATTAAATCAGGGGAGTTTAGACATTGCTCTACTACCAACTAGCCATCCATAACCCTGACAGAGATACCTTTGGGTTCCTTCTCTCCTCTTCCTTCATTTTTTGAGCATGATGTGTGGTACATTGAACTTATTTCATCATGTGAGACTTTTATCCCATTTTTATTTTCTTTGGTATTTTATTGATCACTCTTTTATAACACATTAGGGTTTTTTTAATATATGAATGAAATAAGGAGAGCCGAAACCACTATGAGCTAGTGTAGCTATAAAACAAACTATTTACCAAAATGTCCCTACTAACTACATTTAGATAAATGATTATCACCTCTAAATAAGTATTCATATGAAGAATATAATTAATCCAATGGATTGAGAAAAAATTATAAATTTATAAGGAGTATTCAAGAGAAATTTTCACACACCTAGTAGAAATATCCAATTGGAACACAACATTGAATGACTGTCATTATATACCCAAACCCTGAAGACCTTAAACATAAAAGTGTAATAGGATTGTGAATAGACCCCAAATTTTGAGTTCCTTTGTAGTGTCCCTTTCCCTTATATATAAATTTAAGCATAAAATGGGGCCCCAACTTAGGATGTTAGTTCAGTCACATTAGGATGAACCAATTAAATTACCAAAGGAAACAATAAAATGTCTAACTTAGAAAATAAGAAAATTAAACTAGAAAGTAGAAAAATTAAACTAGAAAGTAGGAAAAATAAATTACTACCTCTACCACAACTTCTTCATCACTTAGGGGAAACTTTAGATGGTACAACCATGAAGTAATGTTTCAAAAACTACTCATTTATTGGATATATAAGCTGATCACCTTGAAGGTTCCTTAAGAAAAACACATATTTTCCCAAGATCTCTGAAATATGGTATGGTCCAATCCAAAGTGGGGTAAATTTATCATGTTTCCCTTTATTTTCATGGATTTATCCCACAAAATCACTATATCATATATCCTAAATGCTTTGAATTTTTTGCTTTTGTCGAACCATCTTTTGACTACATCTTGATGTTTTATAAAAGTTTGTAGGGCCTCAATCCTTAAGTCTTCTATTTATATTATATCTAGTAATAAATATCATACTCTTCAATTTGGTTCCATATATTCCTACATGAATTTATAGGTCAAAAACTATAAGATGATTGGGAATACTAGCAATTATCCATACACTAGAACATAGGGTGAGACCTTGAGGGCCTGATTATATCTTGTTCGATCTACCCACAGGGCATACTTAAGTAGATTATGATAGTCCCTAGGATTATCCCTAACTAATTTCTTAATTTCATATATTATGTTCTTATTCTTTACTTCATCTAATCCATTTCCTTTAGGATAGTGGTTAGAAGATGACCTGATGGTGATTTGATTGTCATGAGCCCATTCAATGAATTCACCTAATATTAACATTGACCCATTATCACAAAATATAGAGATAAGAGTGTCAAATATAGTTGTGATGTGTTATTCTAAGAAGTGAATCACATCTTGTGCTCTAGAATTATTTGTGGCCACTAACTCAGTCCATCAAGTGCAATAATATGTGGTAGTGAGTACAAACTTATGACCTAATGAGGAGTTTGGGTTAATGATGCCAATGAAGTCCAACCCCCACTAGGAAAACAACATTCAAAAATAAGTTTCAAGGGAATTATTTTATGTTATTATCTTTTTGATAAACCTTATCATTTATGACATGTCCTTACATGGGCACATGCATCCTTGAAGACTGTTGGCTAGTAATAGCCCATTCTTAAGATTTTATGAGTTGTGGTATTCCCAGATGGATGACCACTACCTATATTTTGGTGTATCTTTTCTATAATATCTTGAGACTCTTTTATTGATACACATATAAGTTAGATGCCTTCATAATTTATTCTATAAATAACTCATTTCTTAATCATATAATGAGTAGCTTTGAGCCTCAAATCTCTTCTTTGTTCTTGATTGAGTTCTGGGGGACAAGTACCTATAAGTAGATATTAAATTATGTTAGTATACCATTCCCCTTTAGACACTTTGGATTCACAAACCTCTTCGATAGTAACGTGTGGGTCAGGTTTGGTCATGATTTGGATGATTCCCTAACCCTAGATGATTTTAGCAAGCTTGATTTCTATATCAAATTCATAAAACTTTGCCATCCATTTAAATCTTTATTATCCTAGTTCATTTTGTGTCAAGGTAAGTACTATTGCTCAGGGTTAGGCATGATAGTGATAGTCTTATTTCTTAGGATGTAGTGGCATAATTTCTTCACTACTTTCACAAAAGTGAATATTTACTTATCAATCATATAATACCTAAATTATACATCTTTCAAATTTGTGCTCATGAATGAAATGGGAAGCTTAGTATCATCTCTCTTTTGGGTTAGGACAACAACAATTATATGTCATAAAACAAATCAATATAAATATAAGTCTTTTGTGATATTCAGACTAATTAGTAATGGGGATTGAGATATAACATCTTTGTTGTCTTGAAAAGACTTCTAGGCCTTAGATGTCCATTCCAATATAGCATCCTATTTGAGCATTGCATTTAGGGGTCTCATAATATATACAAATTTTGAGATGAACTTTCTTACAAAATTTATTTTCCCAAAGAAAGACTTGAGCTCCTTCTTGTAGTTTGGTAATGCAATCTTTGAAATACTTTAAATTCTATCTGGAATGATGATAATCCCTTCTTTATTAATGATATGTCCCAAAATCTTTCCCTCATTAACTCTAAATATGATCTTCTTTGGGTTCAATAAAATGCCAAACCTTTTTCATATTTCAAAGATTGACTATAGATGGCCTACATGATCACTCTTGCTCTTGGAGAAAATAGTAAGGTCATCCATATAAATGATTATACATTTAACTATAAATCATTGAAATATATGATCTATTGCTCTCTAAAAGCTATATCTTGCATTAATTAGGCCAAAAATCATCCTCTTGTATGTATAGGTACCCCACTTTGTGGTAAATGCAATTTTCATTCTATCTTTTGACTCTACTAGCACCTAGTTATAACCTAAAAATCCATATAAGAAGGACATCATTTCAAAGCCACTGACTATCTAAATAACCTTATCCAAAGAAGGAAACAAATAATTGTCCTTCTTAGATTATTTATTCAAGTTTATAAAATCAACACATAATCTAATTTTTCTATTTTTTTACTGGGACTAAATTGGCCACCTAGGTAGAATGCCTGATTAGGAAGACTATCCTTACACTCAACAAATTTTCTACTTCTCATTGAATGAGAAGTTCCTAGATAGGGTTCACTGGTCTCTATATTTTTGGAATGGATTGTGATCTTGGTTTAGTGGAATTATATGCGTGATGACCTTTGGGTCATAAACCTTCAAATCCTCATACATCTATGCAATCAAGTCTTTGTATTGGGTGAGTAAATATTTCACCCATTGCCTTTCTTATAGAGTGCAGTTAAGGCCAATGTTGACATAGTGGGCTACTCTCATCCCCAAAATTCTCCCTTTTGAATTCAGACTCACTAACCTTGGGTTTATTTTGTTATTGATCTTGGGGATCTATATCAAATTCTATTTCTAAAGAAACCATTCCAAGTGGGAGACAATTTTATTTGAGCTAGATGGCACCTTCCTCATCTGACTCCTCTTAGAAGAGATAACTAACTTCTTTATCATCAATTATTTGGGACTCAAATTGTCCTAAATTAGTTATTAACTGAATGATCTATTGGTCATCATTGAAGACTTGAAAATTATCTATGTTATCAAGAATAAAAGGATATGGTACTAGCTTAATGAAGAATCTCTTTACCTGGAATTATTTGGGGGGATCTAAAGTGGCTGGTAAATTTTTGGCTTAGTTTTGTTCTCTAGGAACAACCACTATATTGAAAGCCTCAAAGGATTTAATTAAATCCCATGATTTGTGTTTGTATATTTTTATAAATGATAACTTACACTAGTATTTATTTTTAACCTGATTAATTACTAGCTCTAAATCCCTATATATCGATAATTACTTGACATTATTTTTGATGGAAAAGTATAATCCCAAAATCAATGCTTCATATTTGACTTTATTATTGGTGAAAGGGAATTGTAATTTGTATTCTTCTAAGAACTTCTTTACTTATGTATTAACCAATTCAATTCCTACCCCTGATCCTTGTTTATACTTGGTGCGATCAAAGTGAAGAGTCCATAGCTGAGCAGGGCCACATGATTCCATTTCTTGTGTTTCATTTCATGTAGTGAAAGCATAAATACCAAGGCTATGGGATTCATAACTCACCTCTTCCTTCTTGACATTTTACTCTATGATATGATACTTCATTCTTGGTTCCTAATCAATCTATATTTGGTTTGGAATGCCTCTCCATAGTAGCCAAATATGAGAGATATCCATTGAGTGTATTATATTAGTCCTTACTCAAAAATAGTCCATACCCTTCAAGTATGTCTACTATAAGGATGTCGATAGTCATCTATAATTATGGCTTGGATGCTACCTGAATACACACATTAGTTAGCTCTCCAATCATTGGTACCACTATTTTATCTAACTATGAGACTATTCTCTTTGATGGGATTGAAGTTAGGCCAAGTTTTTGATAAATAGAAGTAGGCATCATAGTGGTTAAAGCTCTAGAATCGACTAAGCAATTATGAATATTCTTTCCAAATTCCCTAATGGTCAAAAAAAATGATGGAACCTCTAACTTGATTTTATTTATGATGTTGGTATTAGAGGCCTTTATTTTCTTTGTAAGAATTTTTATCCTTTATACAGGGCCCTTCCCTATGATAGACTTCCATAAGAGTTCTTTCTATTTAATAATCTATGCTAATTCATGAAGGGTGATGTTTACCTTTATTTTCTTCATGTCCTCAACAATGTTATACCCCCATCTGCTATGTTCCTTCTTATTATAAGGATGATTATTACCTTTTAAGGGAGGTGGATTATTATCAACTTTTAGATTTGATGAAATAGTTATACTATTTTGAAGAGTAGACCTTGTGAAGGGCTACCTATTTCTCAAGTTGTAACCACCTTTCTGATATTGATGGAAGGTATGGATCTCATCAATTTTGTCCTCTGGTATGTTATCATCTTCACTCAGGAAAGAAAACTCATGGATCTCAAAAAACATAGCAGTGCTTGAAGATCTAAAGTCATGGTGGAATTTTAGTGGGCTATTTATCAAATCTTGCCTCACTACCTCTCTTTGAAAGATCTCAAAAGATACACAAAATTTAACACAATCAAGTTCACCATGTTGAGACATGTTATGAATTCTATACCAATTGGGCAAGGTTATCTCTACTATATTGATTTTTGAAGGCTTGTTAGACTAATTTGTATTATTTTAAGGCCTATTGAAGGGTCTATTATACCTTTAGAACCTAGAATTTTGATTATTATTATATCCATTAGCATTGCCTATCTTTATTTGCATGCCCAAAAAATCATTGCTTAATTTATGGACCATTTTTTGTATGGAATCCAACTCTACTTTAGTATAATTTGTGCCCTAGGAAACTATAGTAGGGGCTATAACTAGATGTTGGTTCTAATGGAAAACATTTCCATGTGCATGGTTATATAATAAACTATAATTTAGATGTGATATCTATGTTAGAGGATGTGGTGTGTATAACTAATTTTGATTAACTATGGAGATGTTATTTTTCACATGCAAAACTATATTCAAAGATGGGAGACCATCATTGATAGTGGGTGTTCTAGGTACCTAAGGATTAAGTTATCTATCAATGTTGATGGCCTCTTCATAGGCCAATGCCAAAGTGTTGAAAACAACATCCCTTCATAATAAAAATAGAATAATTATCTAGAGCATTCTTGTACATTTCTAATGCCAACACTTCTGCTATTTTATATGTCAGGCTTAACTAGGTGTACATTTTCTAAAATCTTATATTAAAGGCCTAGATTAGTTTGTTTGGATCCCTATTCATGTAAGTAAAGTTTTGGTATTCAAATTGGGGATGGTTACCTATCTAAAATATGAAATAAAGGTATTTTAACACTCATTCAAGTAAGTAATAGACTTCTCTTATAGATTAAGGTACCAATCATAAGCATCATCCATTAGTGTGAAAGTAAAAAGTTTGCATGTAACATCTTCATTAATAACATTCATCAATTTGAATTCATCTTTGAAAGACAAGATGTGTTCTTCTACTATTCTTCCTCTTGAAGGAGAGAAGGATGTTAGATAATTATTTGGATTCCTTGGTAGGTCATGCACATCTCCTACGATGGAAATAATAGATTTGATCAACCATGGTGGTTGAGCCATAGGATGATTGACATGGGGTGTTCCTTATTAGGGAAGGTGTTATATCTCTTTTATTGATAGAGGAAGTTGGTAAAAATCTAGGCCTTTTATGATTTGATAAAGGTGAGACTAGAAGACTATCCCAAGCTCTAGATATAGTCACTCTTAGGTGACTCTAGTAAAACTCAACATAGGGACTAACCTCTTTTATCAAAGGCTCTAGCCCTCCTTATGCCAAAAAAATGTTAATTTAGTTTTTATATACACAAATTCATAACGAGATAGCCTCTAACATTTTAGAATCATAATGGAGGTAAACTCCACTTTAGGACATGAGTTGTAGGTATGTGGTTGAACAACTAGGTAATGGTATAGTAGGTAGAGCATGTAAGTTGTTAACTAGGACTATGTATGGATGTATGATATGTAAAATAAAGTTAAAACTTAAGTGATTTGATGGATAGGTGGATACTAATCTAAAGTGCGAAGATCTCAGAAATAAACTCTAAAAAGAGGGAAGAGTAGAGCAAAAAAGAGGGCTCTATGACTTCAAGGATTACCTTTCAGGGCTAGATTCTTCATGGACAAGTGTTTTCAAAACTAATGTTTATTACTAGAAACTATTGCACACACACATACAAACATAGTCTAGTAGTCTAAGATGGTTGATATAGGAAACTTGAAGGTGTCAGTCAAAGGTTACTTATTTTGGGGTAATTTTTTCACACCCATACTTAGAAGATTATGACTCAGATCTGGGAGGTATCTAAGGTATCTATTATACATACATATAATATTATATCAAAGAAAACACTTCTACAAACTTATAAAGATGAGATAGTTAACCTACTTACATATAATCAATAATAATTTCTAACTCTTTAATAGCCATTGCACATCTAAAATTAGCATATCAATCATATCAAAAATTAATTATTCATAACTATTTCACACTTAGAATTATTAAATCAAACAAAAAAAGATAAAACTTGATTACATAGAATCTGGAAAGAAAAGGCACCAACATGTGTGATAATCAAAATTAACTTCTTCATATATTTATTTTTTTAACCTTGAAAATGAGGGTTCTAGACATACATATAGACTTGGGGAGGGGTCACCTCATCCTCCAAGTGCATGCAAACTTGTAATTTTAAGGTGTAATTAGAACCTCAGTTCTAATTGTAATTTCAAAACTACATGTATGTATGCTCATAATTAACTTACAATTATCAAAATAAAGTTAGCCTATATAATGTGATGTAATGTGTGCATGCTTGTAAATAATTTAGACAACTTTCTCATTTAAGTTCTAACATAAGTAGACTATAAGTAAAAAAAATGCCTTTGATCTAAGGATGGATTAATGTTTGCATGGATGTATTTATTGTTGGATTCATTATTGTAGATACTAGTGTTGAACTGGATGTTGTAGCATCACCCTTCTTCTTTGATTCCAACTTAGGATAGCACTTGTGTCATATATCATGTTGTTGTTTAATAATATCTGTGTTGAGTAATGAGGGTCTATACACCCTAAGTAATTACTCAAGGAGCTTGGAATGATCCACCTTTATGTTTTGGAAGTTGATATTGAAAATTTATATTTTTGTCTCCTTATTCCTAGAAAAACTCAGCTCAGCTTCAATTTCATCAAGTGATAATCCCTAAATGCTCTACTTGAAATTCTTGGATGTTACCTAAAGGAGTTTATCAAAATTGATCTTACAAATAAACTTTTAGATAGTGTATCTTACCTTAGATAACTTTAATTCTTTTAGGATTTGTAAAATAAGAGATTCATATTCTTGATACCTTGGCATTATTACCCCAATTGTTGTAATCCACTCTCTAGCCTCCTAAGTTCTAATTACCACCAAATTGAGGGTGTTTGATGCCTCCAATGGTGTCATTAAATCAAGATGGATATAAGCCTTATTGGTAATATAAAGAATAAGAAATTTAAATTTATTCTCATCCTAATTCAAAGAATTAAATAATTTATAAGTCTCTATTATATGGGGAGCCAATTCTAACCTCATTGTATCAATTGCTCCTAGAGCATTATACAATTTTGTTGTGGCCTATTGAACTTTGATCTTAATTCCCTGAAGAATGTGGACCATTTGTTGCTGCTCTTTTATTTTCTCTAGTACTCACTCAAGCTCCTTCTTGGACATTTTATTACCCTCATGCAATGCTACCATAACATCCTTATGAGTTTTAGTAAGGGACTTAAAGGCCCCTATATATTGGGACTGCCCCAACTTCTTATTCTTCCTTTTAGCCAAAGTAGATACTTCTTGTCTTTCTTCAAAAATGATTTCTCTCCCTACTTAATCCTGTAATTTACTCTTCTTAACCCTTTGGATGCTTCCTAAGCATTTATAAAATATGGAGCTTATAGATGGAAATTCTATGATTTTGAAATTTGGTTTTTGAGAAGTCTTTGATTTAAGATCAAATACCCATGGAGGGATGACCAATTGTGCCAAGTTTATTTGTTGTGTGTCCTTGGATATAGTCTCAAGTGATTGATCTTCTAATTCTTGATCTAAATCTCCTTTGAGTACTGAGTTAGGAAGGGAGGGCCATATGATTTTAGACCAATCCACACCTCCATATTGGGGTAATGGGTGGATTGTATATACCTATTTTTTCCCTTTAGCCTTCCCTAAGGATTTTATAGTAGTATCTTGGAAAGATTTGGTTGGAAGGCATTGGAAATTTTATTTGAGTGGATGAGACATGGAGTTGGGAAATTTCTAATGCCCCTTCAATCTTATTAGAATCCCTCTTTTTGGTCTTAGTTTGGACTGAAGTAGCGGTGGCAATAATAGATATGGTTGGCATTATTGGGGAAATAGAAACAATAAGGGTAAAAGGTAATATCCTCTATCTTTGGAGTGACTAGAGGTGTTTTCATGACAACATTGAGGGGAATTGAATCAGATGAACTTACCGAAGAAAGGGGAATAAAAGAGGAAATTAGGGAAGAAAGAATTGAAGGTTAAGCCTTCTTATTTGATTGGTCATCTTTCATGGGTGACTTCCCTTTGTCATCTATGAGGCTTAGTGACTTTTCTCTTTCTAATTCCTCCTCCTCATCCATTTATTGTTTTGTGGAGTTTGTTGCTGAATTAAATATGTGCTTAATTATGGTTCATTAGTAATTGGGTTGCCCAAGAGGAGAGGAGCCCTTAGTTTCATCTTGTATCAGATTGTAGCCTTTTTACCTTGGGAGGAGGCTCACTGAGTTGAGGTAGTAGCAACCTATTTCATAGACAATACAATTGGGTGATCTTGGCTTTGTAAATTAGAGGATTCAAAGAAAATTGGATACTCTTAATCTCCTATATGCTTAGTTTCATTCACATTAGGCTCTATCTTAACATACTTCAATACTTGGGGATATTCTTGATAAGGCTGCCCTTATTCCTTTATTTATTGTGGGGGTTTATCGACCTAAAAGTTTGAATCAGTCCATCCTCTAGAGGGTGAAAAATTTTTATGCATCTCTTAAACTAAAATTTAAGGTTATCCTTGAATTATATTCAAATTTTATTCTCTCAACCCCAAAAGTTGTGCCCTTTTGATGACTTGCGCATCATTTTTTTCATTTAAGAACAAAAAATCATGGTCATAGGGAATATGCTAGTATAGAATATTGAAGTCTTGTATATGTTTTTGAATTTGACAGTGAGGATCCCAATATTTATGAGGTAGAATCACCAACTAATAATGCTTCCTTTTATTTCCCACATCCTCAAAAAAAATTCTCATTATATAACAAATTTGGCCTATTATCATATGGGACATGTAGAACATGCTTTTATTCTTCTTTATCAAATATTTTTCTACATTCCACCAAAGCTAGAATGAAATATCTTGCTCTATGAACTTATCAGGTAGTACTTGGGGAGGCATAAATGTTTGACCTTATTTTTTGATGACTATAACCATTGTATAATCTGGGTATAGATAATAGTCATGTCGAGGTGACAATGTATTTGATATACTCTTAGATATCTAGGTCAGTGGGAACTCATGGATAGCCTACCATACATGAGTATATATGTCCTCTATTAGAAGTACATATAATGAGAGGGAAGGGTGAATCAGTACCCTTAAAAATCCTTCAATTTCACTTATCATTCAAGAAACATTCATTCAAGCACATACATTAACCAATGCATAAATAAGCATCCACATAAGTATATAACATATGAACACAAGAGATATGTGGGAAGCACTCAAGGTGGATAAAAACCACTAAAACACAATTTGGACTACATTATTATAAGTAATGGATCAAGATTTAGTGAGGCACCAACCCCACAAGGAAAACTAATCCCTCACTAGTCAAACACCAACTCAACTAGTCCTTTAGCGAGTACCAACTTTTAAGGAGGAACCAACACCCTAGGTGACTCAACACCAACTCAAACACCTAGAACATATGATCACCTTTGGACAACTGTTACTCTCTTAACTAATGATAATCACCTTCTTTTATTCTTCACACTCTTTTATCTTTCTCAAATAGCCTATTATGCCTCTTCACTCAACTAGCCCTCTTTTTGGTAGATTTAGGTCATATGACCTTTCTCATAACGTGTAGAATCACTATTAGGACTTCATGACATATTTAACACACCTATATGATGGTATTCAATCCTTATACCTTGTTTCCAAACCTTTATTTAATTCATCTATATCCTTAATACTCTAACTAATCAAATCAGGCTTATTAGGATTATTAGTCTTGTGTTGTGGGTCTTTTTATGAGTTTTGTGTTTTAGATTTGGATGCTTAGTCATTGAATCATGACATTAATGAGAGAAAAATATTTGGGAGATAAAATTTTCAATTCAGGAGCTAGATTTAAGTCTTTATCTCAATTAAA
This sequence comes from Torreya grandis, assembly GCA_037957365.1. NCBI lineage: Eukaryota > Viridiplantae > Streptophyta > Pinopsida > Cupressales > Taxaceae > Torreya > Torreya grandis. The sequence goes on along the minus strand of JARHVA010002012.1, from coordinate 652,589 downwards.
GTATGCACTTCTCCATACTTTGAAGGAAGTAGAGGATTACTTATCCATGGTGGGTCAGATACCTTCTTGGGAGATACAAATAGCTATGAATCCTTCAAAGGTTCTTTTGGTTGAACTTGAGATATTGAGGAACAAATAAAAGGACGTGAATCTTGTAGTCACCTCTTGCCTTAGTGAAATCATAAGAATTTTAGACCTAAAATTGCCTTACAAAGACAAAATAATGAGGGAAGTATTAAAATTGGTTGTTGGGATCTTTCATGATTTGCATGATATCATAATCCATTCTTTCGGTAAGAAGGTAAATATTTTAGAATTGATGGAAAAGGTTGGGTCATGTATTCTTTTGATATATTTAGAATGGAATAAGCTTATTCTTGAAATGTTTGATCATTTCATAACTTTTATCAGTAAGAATTAGATTATTTTTGAAAGTATGAAAGCCATTATGTCATTAATTCTAAATGAAAGCTATGTTATCTCCCAACCCATATTATCCTTACTAGTGGATGTTTTGAACCAAGATCAAATTACTTATTTAATTGCATATGAATTGGTTCATAGTGTTTTCAAGTAATGTGAGCAAAATTTTTAGAAATACATATCAGTTGACAAGATAAAAGAAGAAATCAAGGAGCCAAAGTAAGAGGAATCACAAGTTGCACCTGAAAGAGAAGAGGAGTCCATAAATTCTCCTGAGAGTGTTACTGTACACTCATCACAAGAAGAAAAATTGGAGCTACAAGACATTGAAGGTAAACATATTCTTTTGGTTGAAAATTTCCTTTTATCTTCTAATGATGGTATGCATGATAGTGTGCCAAAGAAGGATGACATAGAAGCAATTAAATATTTGGAATCCACACTTGGTTATGATTCATTGTGTGAGTGTGCTACTACCATAGCTTGTGAGTAAATTAAGGATGAGGAAGAAAATCATGTTGAAGATCATACTGCTCCTAAAGATTCATAACCTGAGTTGCATAAAAAATTGACATCCATTACTCCCAAGATCTTAGATGATGTTGCTCATATAGTTGAGTTGAAAGAATATGTGGAAGTGGATTTCCATTTGCATCAATGTGTGTAAAAGAAGTTTCCCCAAGAGATAGACATGGAGGTGGTGCATGTAAATGCACACAAGGAAAAATCACCCATGAGCATGTAGATATTGTGCCATCAACAAGCCATCATGATCATGCTATTAACATCTCAAGGTATGAGAATATTTCAGATTTTATTCTACCTATGTCATTAAAAAATTATTCTCATCATGGAAAGCATGAAAAATGAGGTGATAGAGTGAGGGATACAAATTATAGAAAAGGGCATGGGGAATCTTTGATACAAGTTATGAATAGTTCTTTCATATGGAATGTAAGTAATATGTTGAAAATAAAGGTTATGAATAGTTATTTCATATGGGATTCAGGTAATATGTTGAGAATAAAGATAGATAATGGGATTGATAGTACCATTGAATTCTCCATATCTTGCATTTTATGGAAGGAGGTCCATAAGGAATCACTTAGAGTTTGTTATGTTTTCTAACCACATTGTGAAGGATCAAGGCTCATGATTTATAGATCATCAATGGGAATAAAATATCAGGAGTGATAGACCAATGGAGATAGTCCCTATGATAAGCTCAAAGCTAGATGTGGGTAAGATAATTATATGTCATTCTGATGTTCTTTATATTATGACTAATCATAGCAAGGTGATCTTGGAATCAAGTTATTTATTGGATTGATATTATTAGATGGGACAAGGAATTTTTAAGAAGGATAAAACCCTAGAAGATGACTCCCATGTCATTTTTACTAATGTATATGATATAGCTTGCCATAGGAAGATTCATGACTTTTCCATTGAGGTTTGTGATAGTGTTGATATTGTTGGTTATGTTAAGATAGATTGGTAGAGGATTCAAGCTACTTTGGATTAGCCACTTTCCACTACACTAGAACATTGGGATAGATTCCTTATCCCTTCGAATAATTATATAAGATTTGTTGAGGGATATTTTAGGTTCATTGTTTCCATTGGTGGTAGGAGTATATTACATTGGGTTAAGTGATAAGAAGTCTTTGCTCATCATGTAGAGGTAATGATTTCATGTTCTATACTTTTTATCTTATATTTCTCACCCTCATGTATTATATATGGTATTGATTTAGGAAAGGGACTTATAGTGGTTCAAAAGTGGCAACCCTTAGCATGTGAAATATGGGAGTTGGAAGAATAAGGAAAAGGAATGCTAGTCATCATGAATGCCTTGACCAAGTTCTAAGCATACTTAGCTCATGAAAGAAAAGGGGAGAGGACATCCCATAATAACTCAAAGTTTTGGGTAAGTGTTATTTACTACAATGATTTCATGTTGAAAGCTTATGTATTTTCAAATATTATAGTGATTGGTACAACATTTTATGTGGATTGGAGTGCATGGGATTATCTTTTTATCACTTGGAAGTTGAGTGTTAATGATGCACTATCATCTTATGATAGAGGAAGAATTCCTAGGATAATTATGTATTTACCATTCAATTCTAACATAGCTATCTTCCAGTTGATCAAGTTTAATTTAAATCAGTTATTGGATACCATGATGAGTTATAATGAGAGTCATACTTCCAAATTATTTTTTTATGGCCCAGGATCATGATTGATAATGGGATTATTAATTTTGATTTTGTTGAGTTTCTTTGGCATGAAATATTTCTATGTTGCATAATCCAATACCTACAGGTATTCAAGTTTGGTTTTAGAGAATAATTTTTCATTTGGGGTCCAAGGAAGAAAAATGTAGACATGGCATGGTGGTACTCCATTCATAATTAGAGTGGTGCAATGGAAGCATGGTGAAGAGTTCCAGAGATTGATTTAGGATCCTGGTAATGTTTAGAATAGAGGAGGTTGCACAATTACATTTCCATTGCTTGATTTAATTTATAGAGGTAGAAGTATAGTCATGTATCACATCATGGATCTTCTACAGGTTTTCATTTATGATATTAACAATTATGCATATTCATTTGATATCTATTCTCATGAGGTCAATCTGTTCTTCAAAAATGTGGTAAAAATAATTGGGTTACACAAAAATGTTTTGGATGATATATAGAGTATATTGCAACACTTTTTGGTAGAAAATTTCTCAAGCTATATGAGCATTAGAGTTTGATTCATCACTTTGGCATGATGATTCTAGAAGTTTCAGATTTGGAATTACTTGAGGGCAAGTAATTTTGGGAAGGGAGGACTGTTAAGACATTTTATGAATACCAGTAGCCTATTTTATTCTTGTAGGCTACTTTAGGTGTTGTAAGGGATTTTTTAGTGTGGGTCACTATTCATAAGGTATTATTCAAAAGTACTATTCATCAACACTATTCATGTGTTACTATTTAATAACACTCTTCACGTGTCATTATTTATTGACATTATTCACAAGTCACTATTCATGGTGATATGGCAAGTGATGTGGAAGGTGACATGCTAGGTGATGTAGAAGATGATATAGCTGATGATGTAGTAAGGAGGTAACTTTTGGAGTGATGTGGTATGACCCACATGAGAATCTAAGGCATGTGAAGAGGTGGGCCATAATACTCCACTTGGTGACTTAAATATCAATATTTTATGGGTCCACATGAGAATCTAAGGCATGTGAAGAGGTGGGCCATAGTACTCCACTTGGTGACTTAAATATCAATATTTTATGAGTCACATGTCTACCCTTTGGGATGAGGACAAGGGATGGGTTGAAATTCTATGGAGATTCATTATTTTGGCATGTTAATGTACTTTTGGAGAAGTCAAAAGGTATTGGGAAAGCACATTAGATAGTGGGGGATCAAATCATTATTATTTATTGAAGGTGGGAGAAAAATTTAAAAGAGATTCCCAATATTTTTGGTGTCACTTTGGAAGTGGGGAACAAAGACAAAATAAGGTGGCTAAGGGCTAACTTGGAGACAAAGATAACTCTTCACATGGGTTACTATGCATTTATTTGCTTACACTCCAAGTTTCCTCTCATTCTCTCTCTTTCTCTCTCTCTCTCTCTCTCTCTCTCTCTCTCTCTCTCTCTCTCTCTCTCTCTTTCTCTCTCTCTCTATTATTTATATTTAAGAAGAGCTTATCAATTGTAAAATATATCTTTTTATCAAACCAAAACCCCCCATATTTTAGATTTGAACTTATGTTCATATCCCACTCTTTTGGATTAATTCCATAGAGTTTGTAACTAATTTCGGTGGTGAAATATACACCATAGTTAGTGTTGGCCATTCCATACATGAATTAAACTTAGAGATTCAATAGAGGATTTCCAATTTTGGTGGTGGAAGACCCTCCCTAGATGGACTAGTTGATGTAACAGAGTTTGCAATGTGTGAAGATTATCAATATGCAAGTCTAGAGTTCAGTGTGTGTTGTGTGTGATCTCCATTAATGTTGTGTGGATATTTGGTGTTGTAATATATATGTAAGTGTTTTTTATTATTTTAGTATTTTATTTTGTTTTTTTTTAGTGTTTTTGTTGAAGGATATTGTCCTAAACAATATCATATGTAATTCAACAATATGTATTGGAAAACCATAAAGTATAGTGTTGAAAGAGTTGCTATAGTTATGTGTTGTCATATTTATTTTTTGATTATAAATCTAAAATTTAAAGTGTCTTAGGTTATTTAGTAAGTTATTTTTTATTTTTTAGTTATTTATTTAAGATGTAGTTAGCATCAAATTTAATCTATGTAGGTTGGATAAGTGAGGTGTGAGTGTTAGAGTTTTATGAGTTTGTAGTAAATATCCCATTTGGGATATCTCATATGACCTTTCTCATAAATTTTATAATAAATATTATGAATTCATGCCATATTAAACACACCTATATGATGTTATTAAATCCCTCTACCTTGTTTCCAAACCTCTATTTCATTCATCTATATCCTCAATACTCTAACTAGTCAAATTAGGCTTATTAGACCTTCTTTTTATACTTGACTCTTTCTCTCAACCATCTTGGTCAGAAACAAACCTATCTATAATTATATCACCATAGGAATGGATCAAAAAACATGTTTCATAAGTGAAACAACCACTACATAGGTCATTCACCACTCATAAGGACTAAAACAAACATTAGGACTAATAGAGACATAATGCAATTAAGCCTTCTCAAAGCACATGTTTCATCTTGACCACCTTGAAACATATTGATCCTCCAAAAATGAATAAAAAAATTAAAACATGATTGAATTAGACACATGATAATATAATCTTATGTCACCAACTCTATTTATCTCATTTCACTTCTTAAACCATACCATTAACCCTACTCACAATTATGCCTTCTTAGTGCCAAAAAGGCTACTTTGGATATCTGAAGTGTAAACTCATATTTGACACATAACCATATCAAAAAACCATATTGATATAAATTAAATTACCTTAGGGTCATCATAATGTCAATTATACTTCACCATAAGGGGGAAAATACCTTAAACTGACCACTTCCATATCCTCACTCTAAATTGCAAATAGCCTTCAAAATACAGTCAAGAACCTTTGAATTTTCACACCTTAATAGGATTTTATCATGAATAAAAATAAATTAAAATTAAATTATGATACCTCTATAAAAAATTCATGTGCAGTGGAATCTTAAACTCTATTCATAATAGTTTAGGAACATCATTCTCACTTGCACATAGAAAACTCCCTGTAGCTCCAAAACATAAACACTATTATGAACTTAAAATGGGTTTATATTATATTTAATAATATTTATAACATATTTAAATAGATATATTATAAGTTCAAATATAAATATTGGTCTTACAACTAATCTCATGTTTTCACCCTATACAGACCTCATTGTGTTAGACATGTCAATTTGAGATCAAAATTATGCCATACATAAGCTTATTAAAAACTTATATCCATTATGGATAGGTTTTTTATGTATTTAAAAATAATCCCATGCATTTGTATCCATCCCTAATCCACTGCAACCCATTGCTAATCTCATTCTTACTTCTACCTAGTTTTCTCACTATCTTCCTCACTAGGTTTTTTAATGATAGGCCAACTTCCATGAATATTTTAGGATATTTGAAGTCTGTAACATGATAATAAACTCAAAATTATAATAAAATACAAGTCTCACACATCATCCTCTAATCACTTTCATGCTTTGAACTAGTCAAATCTACGTACTACATCAAAAATCTAAGAAATAACTTCCACTCACTCTTCTAATAGACCAATGCCACCTATAGGTACCTAGGATAGTTTAATACAACCTCAAATAATCATAATAGGTCAACCAAACCATTTTTATCACTTTTGAATCATATCTTCCATATCAGGTCATTATTAGGGTTTTAGAGAGGGTTTAGACTATATTCCATTCTTAACAATCATTCATAAAGTTTAGGCCCTCAACCCAAAAATAAATGATAGGAAATTTAAGATATGAACATTCCATAACTACCATGAAATACTTGTATCCTAATTAAAATGTTTCACATGCCAATGAGCATAAGAAAATCCTTCTTGGGTCTACAATACTTCATTCTGTGCACATAAAAAACTTCAATACCATATTTAATGATTTATCCTTTAGAATTTGACCTCAGACTGGGTAAATATTCTTGACAAAACCTCTCACACCTATGCCAATTCTCTCATGAGATTTGGCACTTTGGAAACTAAACTTGACCCCTCATTGGGCCACACTAGGTCTCTTTGCACATTAGACCTTAAAATACTATTCATACTTAGACCTTGAACACACCTTGAAACCTCTTATAATATTCTCAACACCCCATAATCATGTCATAAAACCTCATACCATGATTACACACTACCAATCTTCTTCTCAAGCCTTAGAATACTCACCTCAACATGCTACCAAACACGTGCCTTCTCATTAGGTCTCTTCATGCAAAGACTAAGCTAAGAACTTACCTAGAAACCTCATATAAAAGCTTATATACCTTATACACATGTTTAAATAGTGTCAAATATTTTCACCTTATCTATCACTTATTTGCATCCTATATATATTTTCAAGATTCCTCATTAGGTCAGGTAGAGTCTAGGACTAGTTTGATTACATGATTAGGATAAAGATCTTACCCCTATGGGTTTACTGTGAAACTTTCCTAAGTGTTCCCACACTTCATATTAATGATTGGGCATCCTTTAAAATTCACTCATACCTATTTGTATCCATCTTACGATACCACCATCTTCATACACATGCTCATGATATGACAATGCTTCTTAAGACTAGTGCTAAAAAATATGCTTAATTTATATCTTGATCTTGTCCTTGACATGTTATCAACCTCAAAAGAATTACCATGTTGCCTTCAAATTATCTCTCATAATAATTACTAGGTTTCCTTCAAATTATCTCTTATGTTACTTTATCACTTGGTTTCCTTATCTCATAAGACAACATTTTGCCAATACCTTATGTAGAACTCAAGGACCTACTAGACCATTATTAAGTCATCATGATACTTTACCATGAATCTTAATAATAACATATTTATGACATTAATTTCACTCACAAGACTTTGAAATCAATGGCAACATCAATGCCACAACACCAATAATAAAAACATACCTAAACAATCTTCCCCTTTGTCATTGATGGCAAACATTTAAATAAAGTTGATCAGTATCATCTCCCTAAGATGGAACTTATCTACCCCTTTGAAATTAATGAAAAATGGTCAACACTTGACAAATATCTGATCCTTTGACCTATAAAAATACACCTTTTCTCTCCAAACAAGATCATTCTCACTCTTTTTTAATAAATCAACACAGATCAGGCTCACAACAAATTGCTATAGATCTTATTAGAAAACATACCTACTCTTGGAGAATGATTGGATCCCATTATCTCCATGAGAGTTTTAGACACAATAATGAATGTAACTTGGTTTGATCAACTCATCATACAAATACTTTGTAACCCATATCTTTCACTCAAACCTCAAAAAGAGTATTGAGTAAGCTTTGGATCTGAAACAAAAAATACATAGCTCCCCTAAGACCAAACATCCATCATGATTTTTTTACTAGATAAGTAACTAAATGAAGCCTAAAAGAGTCACCTCTTATCTCTTGGGAACTAAAAAAACATAAATTCCAAATATTCCTAGATATCCATATCCTTACTAGATTGAAATTTCTTCATGATCCTCTTAGGTTTGAATTCTTCAATATTTGTTTGAACAACATTCTAACTTGGTCTATTTGTCTTGACTTCTTAGTCCATAATATAAGATGATAATGATAATTCTTATCACTCCTTTACATATAAACAATGCTCCACCATGGAAAGTATTCCACTTAGACTTGCATATTGATCATCATTCACCCTAGTTACCTTTGGCCTCCATTCACTATTTTGTCCTCTTTCTTATACCTTATTATTTATACTTGAGAATACATGCTTACAAAACTTTGAAATATGACCAACCTTTTAAAAATTAAAACACACTATTCCCTTTGATGGAAACACACCATTAACCATACCTCTTGATTTATGATACTCCTCATAGTTCCATGCATATTCATTTTTGGAGGGTCTTCTACAATGCCTTGCTCTATGACCAAATTGGTTACATGAATAACAATAACCATTGAAAGGATTAACATACCTTATAATATTAGGCTATCTGATAGGATTAATCTTCATTCTTCCACCACCATCATTCCTTAATTGACCATTGACCGTCTTGATCACATTAGTATTTTTCTTTTGGTCTACATTGAAACCAAGACTTGTTTTGTCATCAGTAGTCTTTTGACTACTCAGGATGTTATCTAGATTATTGGTACTCTTTTCAAGCTTCAAAAAGTAATTTAAATTATTTTATTCTTGATCCAAATCAACTCTCAAGGAATCCAATTTAGTTACATACCTTGCACATTATTCTTATTTAGCCTTTAGACTTGCAGTCACAATCTCAATTTGAGTCTCCACCTATTTGAATATTTTCCCTAGTTCCTTGGAGTTATTAATCAGTCTAACTTCAAAAAAATTAATTTTCTCCTCATAATCTCCAATAATAAACATCATCACATTATTCTTATTATTCAACATCTTTAGTTATTTTAGAGCATTCATCAACTTAGCCTCAAGGTCCACCTCATTTTCTTCTTCATCTTAATCACCAATAGTACCTCCAAATCACATGGACTCTTCTTGATTTGAATAACTTGCTTCCTTAGCCATGAAGAAAAATTCATTGACATCAGGATCAACACTTTCATGGTAAATCTTAGAATAACTTATCTCACTCTCATCAGATGAACCATAGTCTTCTTTGGTGTAAAGGCTAATTTGGTTTTGAAAAAAAAATTCTTGTCATCATACATTTTGAAGATTTTCTTGCTTTTATCAGACTTTTAAGACTTCTTGTCATCATTATGACTTTCATCATGATCTTCATCATCCTTTGTATTATGATTATGAGGTATCTTATTATCAAAGTGTCCAATTTCTCCACAACTAAAGCACTTGAAGTATAGTTTACCCTTGTATTTACTTGAACTAGTTTTCAAATTTCTTGCAAACATAGCTATCAACTTATCATCATCAATATAATAATCATCATTATCTTTGTATTTTTTTTTACCTTGTGTCTTATTTTAATTTGACTTATTTTTTGACTTGAAATCATCTTTCTTATTTTCAGGTCTCCCTTCACTTTTCCTCATCTCATAAGCTATTAGGGTGCCATGAAGTCCATCTATCTCTAGCTTGTTTAGATCTTGCATCTCTTCAATAATAGACACTTTAGAATCAAAATTAGGACTTATAAATATAAATACATTTTGAAAAATAATATAATCTTTTAATTTTTCACCTAGGCCTCCTAGATGTTGACCACTTCATCAACCCTCAATAGGTAGGCTATAATGGTCTCATCCTCATTCATACTTAGGATTTCAAACTGTCTTTTATGGGTTTACAATTTATCTAATTTAAAATTGGAGTTTCCCTCATGGATAGTATTCAAATTATCCCAAATTCATTTGGTAGACAAAATGTATTACCTTTATAATATTTGCATTTGATAGGCCACGAAGAATACCATTCATTGCTTTTGAATTGTTGTCACTAGCCTTCTTACCTATTGCATCTATAAGGGGAAGAGGGGGTGAAGCATATCCATATAAAATTGATTTCATAACATCATGAAATTAAGACATAAAATATGTTCTCATCATGATATTACAAAAAACATAATTATATCCTTAAAAAAATTGAGCCCTGCTTGTAGAGAAACCACTTTGTGCTTGACTATCCATATTTGCTTGCTTAGGATCTCATTTAGGATATTAGGCATATTTTAAAGGACACGATATAATAAGAAATGTCATAAGTATAAATAATAAGATGGGGGTGTGAATCAGTGCCCTTAAAACAATCCTTCAATTTCACTTATCATTCATGAAGCATTCATTTAAACACATACATTAACCAATGCATAAATAAGCATCCATATAAGTATATAACATATGAATAGAATAGATATGTGTAAAACCATAAAAGGGGATAAAACCCAATAAAACATAGCTTGGGATATATTAATATAAGTAATGTATCAATATTTATTAATGCAATAACCCTAGAAGGAGCAACAACACCTCCTTAGTCAAGCACCAACTCAACTAGTCCTTTAATAAGTACCAACTTGTAAGGAGGCACCAATCCCCTATGTGACTTAGCACCAAATCAGAAAAATAGAACCAATTATCACCTTTGGACACTTTTTTCTCTCTAAATTGATGATTATCACCTTATTTTCTTCTTCACACTCTTTTATCTTTCTCAAATAGCCTATTAGGCCTCTTCGCTCAACTAACCCTCTTCTTGGCATATTTAGGTCATATGACCTTGATCATCACATATATAATAAATTTTATGACTTAATTAAATATAAAATACACCTAAATAATGGTATATAATCCCTATACATTTTTTCCAAACCTCTATTTCATTCGTTCATATCCTTAATATTCTAACTAGTCAAATTAGGCCTATTAGACCTTTTTATATTTGGCTCTTATTCTCACCCACATTGGTCAAAAAAATTATTATAAATTAGATAAACCTTGAAATATATAAAAAAACACATTTAATAATTTAAAAACCACTACACAGGTCTGTCACCACTCATAAAGACTAAAACCACCATTAGGCCTAATAGAGACCTAATGCAGATAGGCCTTCACAAAGCATACATTTCATCTTAACCACTTTGGAACATCTTGATCCTACATAAATAGATAAAAAAAATGAATACACGACTAAATTATACCCATTATAATTTTATCTTATATCACCAACTCTATTTATCTCATTTCACTCATTGAACCATACCATTAGCCCTACTCACAATTGGGCCTTCTTACTGCCAGAAAGTCTACTTTGAATATATGAAGTGTAAACTCATATTTTGAAAATAAAAATATAAAAAAAAAAATATATATAGAGCCTAAATTACCTTAGGGTCATCATAATTCCATTATACTTCACCATATAGATCAAAATACCTTAAACTGATCACTTCCATATGCTCAATCAGAATTGCAAGCAGGCTTCAAAACATAGTCAAGAAATTTTGACTTTTCACACCTTCATAGGAGTTTATTATGAATAAAAATACATTAAAATGAAAAAATGATACCTATATAACAACTTAATGTGCATTATATTCTTAAAATCTATGCATAATTATTCACGAACACCATTCTCACTCACACATAGAAAATTGCATGTAGCTCCAAAACACAGTCATGGAAACTAAGACTTGCAACACCTGAGTGAATAATATTATGAAATTAAAATGGGTTTAGATGATACTTAAACATAATTATAAAATATTTAAATAGATATAATATAAGTTTAAATATCAATATTGGTCTTACATACTAATCTCATGTCTTCACCCTACACATACCTCACTATGTTAGATAGGTCACTTTGAGATCAACATTATGCCATACACAAGCTTAGTAAAAATTATATCCATTATGGATATGTGTTATAAGTCTTTAAAAATAACCCCATTCATTTGGGTCCATCCATAATTCACTACAACCCATCCCCAGTCTCATTCTCACTTCTGCTTAATTTTCTCATTGTCTTCCTCACTAGGATTTGTAGCAATAGGCCAAATTCCATGACTAGTTTAGCATATTTGAAATTTTTAACCTGATAATAAACTTAAATTTTAATAAAATAAAAGTCTCACACATCATCCTTTAATCACTTTCATACTTTGACCTAGTCAAATCTACCTGATACTTCAAAAATATGATAAAAAAGGGGTTTCCTATAGCTTTCACTCACTCTTTTGATATACCAATGCCACCTAGAGGTATTTGACAGAGTTGAATACAACTTAAAATCATTATAATAATTCAACCAAACCATTTTGAGCACTTTTTAATCATATCTTCCATATCAGGTCACTATTAGGGCTTTAGAGAGGGTTTAGACTATCTTCCATCATTAACAATCGTTCATAAAGCTTAGGCCCTCAACCCAAAAAAATGCCAAGAAATTGAATATATTACACTTACCCAACTACCATGAACTAATTATATCCTCATGAAAATTTTTCACGTGCCAATGATCATAATAAAATCCTTCTCAGGTCTATAATACCTCATTCTGTGCACATAAAAAAATTCAAAACCATATTTCATGCTTTCTACTTCAATGTTTGACCTAAAAATTGGTAAACACACTTTAAAAAACCTATAAAACCTCTTATAATTCTCTCATGAGATACGACACCTTGAAAACTAAAATTGACCCCTCATTAGGGCATACTAGGTCTCTTTGCACATTAAGCCTTGAACTGCCATTCACACTTAGACCCTAAACACACCTTGACACCTTTTATACTATTATAAATAAATCATAATCATGTAATAAAATATAATACCATTCTCACACATTTATAATCTTATTCTCAATCCTTAGACTACTCACCTCACCATGATACCAAGCTTGTGCCTTATCACTAGGTCTCTTCATGCAAAGACTAAGCTAATAATTGACCTAGAAATATATTATGAAAGATTATATACCTTATAAACATGTTTAAATAGTGTCAAACTTATTTTTACATGATATACCATTTATTTTCATCCTTCATAGATTTTTATAACACATCAAGACTCCTCATTAGGTCAAGTAGAGTCTAGGATTAGTCTGATTACATGCTTAGTATTAAGGCCTTACCCCTATGGGCTCATATTGAAACTTTTTAAAGTGTTCCCAAAATTCATATGAATGTTTTTACATAATTTAAAATTCACTCATACTTGTGTGTATCCATCTTACTAGGCCACCATCTTCATACACATCCTCATGATATGACAATGATTCTTAAGACTAGTGCTCAAAAGTATGCTTACCTTGTATCTTGATCTTATCCTTGACATGTCATCAACCTAAAAATAATTACCAGGTTTCCTTCAAATTTTCTCCCATGTTACTTTGTCACTTGGTTTCCTTATCTCATAACACAACATTGTGCCAAGACCTTATGTAGAACTCAAGGACCTACTAGACTATTCTTAAGACATCATGATTATTTACCATACATCTTCAAAAGAACATCTCAGGTACATTAATGACACTCATAAGCCATTGAAATCAGTTACAACATCAATTCCATAACACCAATAATAGGAACATACCTCAACATCCTCTGTAATCTTGTTAATATGTTTGGTGTATGCATATATGTGCATGAATGGATAATAATCATATATGTAATTATTTATGTAGTCTATAGCTAGGTTCCAAAGCTCTCCATAATCCATGTATATAGTTACCATTACTATATTGAGGATGTATGACATCATATAAAAATGGCCTGTTGAATCGAACCTTTTGCCTTTATGTAGAATTTACTCCTTTAGCTTAAAGTTGATAATCTCCCCCATGGAAAAAGTCATGTATGAGGTCATCAACATGTCTAGAAGTGGTACCTAATCTAGGTGGAGAAAATGGATACTTGTAATTCCATATGGTCTATTCAAAATAACCATCCTGATGTACAACCCCATTCTAAATTTACTAATAGGTATAGGGTCTTTTCCTTTTAAGACTATAGATTAACCATGAAGGAGCCATCTACTCATAGTTTTATCAATTAAATTATTCTTATTCCACACTACCAACCTATGCATGACTAATATAGAATCTAGAACTGAAAAAGATAAATACCTTTATAAATCATCACTTGATATGCAATCCATGAACATCTTATGATCCACGTGATGTATGAAGACATCATTTATCACCTTGCTAACTAAAAAAAGTCTCACAATAGGTTGATACATAACATGACCTTAGGTTTGGATGGTTAAAAAGTGCAATCCTTGTATCTTGAGAGAGAGAGAGTAGGTATATCATCAATTAGAGTGGCATAGGTGATAGATTTTCCTCATGGGAAAATGCATCGACATCATCAATGGCATCTCATAGGTCTAAATAATTGGCATACATATCATTAAAAATTGTAGCATAGAACATAGTGTGTATATTTTGTAGTTTCCTTAATGGAAAACTAAGACGGTGAAATCACCCCTCTAAATACCTAGGATGATGAAGCCATTACAATTTTATTGGTTTTCTCAATTTTAGTTTCTTGGAATTTAACAACTCCTTTCTACTAGTTGCTTATTTGCAGTTGATGTGTAGGTGGTTAAGGATTTATTCATAGAGTAACAATTGATCTTGAAATCTAATTGTGATTAATGAACATCTCAATAGCCCCAAGTCATTGATATAGATTTTACATTAAATTTTAGTTGATGAAATTTTAATTCCTATTGTTCATAAACTTGATTTACCTATATAATTCAAACCTTGTTAGTTTATTTGGTAAGGAAACCACATCTTTATGTTCCTTGACAAGTGTCATAAAGTAGTTCTACTTTGCTGGGTAAGTCTAGCAAGATTTTGTTAGTCAAGAGTTGGGTTTTATGTTATGACGAAGCCAAAAATTCTCATGAATTAAAGGCTTCAAACATAAATCCCAAAAAAATATCTGAAGACCAAAATCTTGAATGGATTTTCTGACCACAAAAGCTAACAAAGGAATTCTAAATAAAACCAGATGCAAATAAGGGAAACCCTAAACATAAGCCATGAAAAAATCATCTAATGAATAAATATTAAATAAACCCTCCAAATAAAAACCCCAATTAATACTATTCTAAATAAATTATTTGATGAACAAGTCCCGAATGGTTTCTTTAACCATAAATCCTGAAGAAAATGTCTGACAAACAAAATCATGATAAAGAAATTTTGAACTTAAGAATTTATGAAGTAAAAAGTTTCTAAAAATTTGAACTTGTGATAAGTAAAAAAATCCAAAATGCATTAATGAGTTAGTCCTAAATGTAAAACACCATTATTTATACTTATAAGTATTGAGATAAAGGATCAATATGCAAAACTTTTACAGAACAAAGAAGAAAACTTATAAAAAATATGAACCAAATCAAAATAAAAGTGGGTCCCCATTATTTTTAAAGAATAGGGGGAATTTTGGGTATAAAAATGTGCATGACTAGTACTTAGTCATGTGGATCTAAGGATAAAAAGAAAGGCAAACATTTTGGCTCTATTGCTGAGACTCATTGCACTTGTTAGCATGATGATAGTTTTATACTTGAGCAATTATCTTTGGAAAATGTTAAGAACTGAGTCATTATTTTAGAGGATAAATTTGCACTTTAGCATCTTGAACCATGATTTTTTGTGTATACATGGGTATATCAACACTTATGTGATTATATATATGAAACATTCTTTGTATAATTACCCATTCACTTACATGTATGGCTTTTAACATATGCACAAGACCATTCAAGAAATTATAGATGGATGGCTCCTTGGTCAGAAGAATGTCAGATAAAATTATCAAAACTGAAATCTACTTAGATGGTGGATGTTTGGTGGAAGTGAGCACTCAATAGATACATATTGGAATATATTATCTCTACATATTCTTGTATAAAATAAGCACAATTCAAATTTCTAAGGGAACCACACAGGAGGTATCTCAAGTAATTCCCTTTAGAAATTAAGAAACTTATGGTTAGTTATGGACTTGATAACTTCCCCATGGATGGATAAACTCTCTCATGCATGAGCAACATGATTGGTGTGGAAATGGAGGGGTATTCATTGGTGTGGGATTATTAGTTCAAAATGGAAGTTAGATAGTGAGAACTATAGAAGCATAAGTATGATGAAGCCAAGTTTATGGATATGAGAAGTAGTGATGCTAGGGATAAACATGAGGATACTAGAAGTATTATGAGAACTTGTAGGAGTTCAAAAAGGTAGGGTGAGTACTCCTGGGTCCATTCCCTTCATTGGTAAAGGTATACATAAAATAAGTAGGACCAACATTAATAGTGAAATTGAATCCAAATAAACCAATTAACCCACCAAAATACATGCTCATGCATTTGAGTTCGATGGAATTCTTTTTATAAATTGGGATACCGATAGTGTGGACTCTAAAGTTGAATATGAAGTCAAGAATATAGAGTCTCTATAAGTACAAGATCAAGATAATAATTTATCTTTCATTTATACCTTTCCATTTCAATTAAGACCTATGTATCACCTTGGAATGACTGGTGGACCAAATCTAACTAGTGGGTAGACTACAAGACCAATAATATTTAATCAACCTCCTTCAATTCCTAATGTTTTAGGTGATCATATCACTATAAGAGGCATGGGAGGAAATACCAATAGTATTTATTCTAGAGTATTAGGTGGGAACATATGAGGCATTGGTGGTCCTCCCCCATAGGGTTTAAGAAGAATTAGAGTGCCCCAATAAGGTCCACTATAATTAACCAGTGTACCTATAATCTACTATGAGATGATACTTCATCTACCTGACTATCAAGGTGTCAAAAATACAATAGAAAATGTTCATAACTATGAACTCATTTGGTGAGCATGGGGTATAAATTATTCTAAGTGAAATGAAACTCAGTTTACCATTACTTTATTAGATTACACACATAAATGATACCAAAAATTTTAAATCCAAAAAGTGATTGTGAATTATTAAAGACTATTCTTTTCCAAGAATTTGATATCCCTAAATTTAAGTAGCAAAGTATTGCTACCTTAAAAAATATTAATAAAGAGCTCACAGAGAGTGTGATTGCATATGATGCACATTTCAAAATGCTTATTATGAAGCTATCATTTGATATTAACCTAACACAACATGCTTAGTGGTTTTTGGGAGGTTTATTACTTCCATTCTGATGAGCCTTATCTCACAAGACTTCCATTGAACTGCATGAGGCCCTGGAAGCAAGACTCCACACCTAAGCTATGATAATTATATATACAAGGATCAAACCATTTATGGAGGCTTATATCACTGTGATAGATTCTCAATTAGAGAAGATTATGACCAATAATGTTCATGACACCAGTAGAGGTTTATGGTGTGTTGAATATGAAATAAAAGGACATAACATGAATAATTTTCCACAGAGGAATGCTCATACTGTATTGAAATAATTCTATGAGATATGAAATTAATATTATGATGTAATTATTTATCCCTTGCTTTAGGGTGCCACCTAAGCTAAAGAATCATTATACTATAAACTATGTGATCCATATATGCATGATAATATTTATTAATGGGTCATTAATGATATTTATGAAGCACACACATGGGGTACATGCTAAACTTACATAGCTAACAATTGGGAGGCTTGTGGAGGTCAATATTTAAAAGGTTGAGGGCATGTAAATGGATGCGGAGGTGTTTTTTTTCCACCTAGGATATGTTATAAGTGAAGTTATCTAGACCACTACCAGTGTAACTCTATGTTCTACCTAACTTGCACCTTTTATAAAAATGAGCATCACCTAGAAGAATTTATTGATTTGTATGATACCATTAATAAAGAATGAAATGAGAAGGGTGTCAGGATGATACATGTTACAAAAAATCTAAATAATCAGTGGAGACTATGCCCTACCACTCCACTATCTAGATCCAAGGTCACTATTACTACATGGAGTGGTGTTCATTCCCAACTAGTTTCAAATACACATGATAAAAAGGTTCATAATGAAAAACCTCATGCATAAAACTATCTTGATGTTCAACATCATAAAGAAGTGTTACATGAAAAAATAGCATTAGTCTAGGAACTTCAAGGAAAAATTGAGTTCTTAAGGGACAAGGATGCTAACATGTAGGCTGATATATAAAGAAATATGGTTTCGACAGACTCAGGTCATGCTATGTTTTGAGAGCTATGAAAACTCTTTCTTAATGAGGACATCATTCCTCTCCTCAATAATTGGTTATAATAGAAAATGATAAAACCTTAAGAGGATCATCATTTGAAACATGTGTGATGATAAGAGACCTATTGTCACTCAATTTTTCACCCTTGGATAAGTTTTTCAAGTCTTATCCAAATTGAGTGAAACATGGGATTACCCCTAGATCTATGGGTTATCTATAGTAGGGATAAACCTCTAGATTGAAGGGTTAGCTCCCTTGATATGTATATTGAGATCATCACCTATAATACTAAATTGTATGGGATTGAAAAGAGATATAAGGAAAATAAAATAAACCTAACATAATGAGGTGATGCACCAATTTAATCTTCACTAGACTACCATGTACTTGCACTAAGAAATATGACTCACAAAACTGACTTCAACATCCAAGGTTCCCTTAACATAAATATTTCAAACATGAAGGTGATATACAGTGTACTTCTCAAGGTGGATGAACACGATGTATGATTGTAGACACTAATTCTCTTATGTACACTTTAGAGAAAAAAAGACACTAACTACACTTCATGTCACTTGTTAGAGAGTAGACTAATGGCACAAAACATGAAAGAGTAAAGTCAACACAAGGATAGATGATTATCACTTGTCATTCGACTATGAAATAATTCACACACTTATAAAATAAGTTTTATAACTCAAAACTAGACTAAAATATTTTATTCAAATGCATTAATAGTATGCAAATAAGCAGGGCTTTGTTATACCAAGTGTGGATTCTACAAACTTAGCCAAAAGTGGTTATTTATTTAGTGAAGTGTGAAGAGAGAGGGGGCAAGGTAGAATAATATTTAAAAGTTTCCATGAGAGTTAAAAAAATGTATTTATGAGATAGTTAAATTATAATTAAGGCTATGTGTATCACTCTTGAAGATGCTTTGACCCTCCATGTGGTATAAGGGGTTACAAATTAATTTGACACCTTGACTAGCTCATTGAAAACTACACTTGCTTTCATGAAAGGAGTGAAAAATGGACTTTAAAATCATGAATTATACATGAAATAATATCAAAAAACTCATTTTAAATATTTCATTCCTTAATAAACTCCTCTGATCTAACATTCTATTATTCATGTGCATAGGTGTCTTGAGACTCTTTATTTCCCACACCTAGCTTAGTCCAAGTGGCCCAAAACTCAAGTTCATATTATTAAATTCATCATATCTAAATTAATGGTATTATAATATGTTATTATGCCTAAAAAACCATCATTTTTCTCTTTAAGCCCTCACTAGGCCTAGTTTCCTTGGAGCCCTAAAAACCTGTAAACCTCATTGTGTAGGGATTTTTGTGTATGATAATTATAAAACAATGGAATATTATAGGAAACATTATTTATTTATATATATGTCAATTTTAATCCCTTTAATCTATATGAAATCCCATTTTTATGCCTTTCTCTCTCTTGAATTAGGCCTCCTTACTTAGGACCCTATTTTCTTGCTCCAAATATCTATGACACATTGAAAAACACCCAAAATCATGTTATTTACTCTACCTAGTATATTAAAAATATCCATGTCAATTTTTAGGTCATAATACCCTTTGGAAGTATGTAAACCAAGAAATGACCTAACTACCTAATCTCATTTTGAGCCTATTTGAGATTGTCTTAGAAAATGAGCTTGGTTTGATCACCTCCAAAATCTACTATGATTTTTTTTGAATTTAATATCTAGTAAACATCTTATATGACCTCATAAAATTATTGGTAATCTCTCCCATTCTCATACCACCATCAAAACACCAAAAATCATGCAAAATAAGGCATTTGTAACAATCCGTACAAGTAACATCAACATCAAAACACATGTGTACAACCTACTTGGAGTCATCAACAAAGTAAAAGATTTTTTATGATAAAAATATGGAATTTTGTGTTATTTACAGGTTTTTTCCTTGACTGGTCATTATCAAGGTTTTAGAGGGGTTTAAGTCCTAATTAGGGTCTTAACAATTGTTCATAAAGAATAGATCATTAATTGAACTCCTTCCACTTAGAAAACATTATTTACTAACCTCATAAACTATACCAAAGGGCTCATATTCCAATTCAAAATATGAGAGGTGGTGTTAGTATCTAAAGTTTCTCTTCGGGTGGCATGCTTAACATTCTTGAGCTTCGAGAGAGGTCTACTTTGAGTTTTGGGTCTATGATTTAATAATTTTGGGAATAATTGGGGTTTTATTCCTAATTTAGTTAAAGTTTATGGATTTATAAATTAGTAAATAATATGTGTTAAATAAGCTACTAATTTGTGAAATTTATTAGTAATTAGAGCTTTTCTAAAAATAGTAATAAGAGGGAGAAAATAAGACTTTGCTCAGAATTGTGCTAATCCAATTGAGATAAAGGCTGATATTGACTATACAAGACCGAGACACTATCAAAAACTAATATCTAGACTTAAATTTTTGATTGGATAGGAGCATTAGAAATAGATAGGAGTGGCACTAGTGATGTCATCCACCTCTACCACTATTGTCCTAAGGATCTAAGATTTTTGGGTTTTGTTCGACAAGTCTGTGTGACCCTGTCTTTGAAGTTTCAATAGTCAAAAGTCTATAGAGATCCTTTTAGAATAGATTTTATATTCAAAACCTATCTTCCATTTTACTTTGACCAATTTCAAAAAAGAGGGGGGATAGTGTGTGTAAGATTCACTAGAAGTGAATCCACACCCCTTGTGTGGGTATGCTACCTACATACCAATACTCTGAAGAGGGATCAAGTCATATGTATTTCTCTCTTTGAAATTTATTGGTGTAATTATGATATGATAATGCAATTAAATTCTAAATTAGGTGTGCTTGAGATGACTAAGGATCGGTGTAAGGATTTGAATAAGCTGGAACTAGTATTAGATAGATGTATGTAAAGAATAGGGAAATGTGCTTGAGTAGTCTTGCTTATATTCTTGCTTGCTTTGTGATATTTTCCAACCCTTTCCAAAATATCTTTAAATGGGATTTTATAGGGATCTATTGGTCATGGATTGAATTTTCTTGCATTAGGCTAACAAGGATAAGGATGTAAAATCAAAAATAACTAATCATTGGGGCCAAAAATGAGCTTGGACAACAATGTCAAAAGTGGTCAAGAATGACATTGGCACTATAGTCCTAGTGTGGTGCTATTTTCCTAAGTAGATGGAACCTATGGGGATGGATTTGTCATGAAAAGAGGGTCTTGGCTCAACTAAGATCAAGTTTGGAAGGCTATAGATAACTAAGAATCAGTGAAAATAAGCCTATGAGGGTTATGAGAGCAAGCAAGAGGTATCTATGGATTGGGTGTTATTAGCCATGCTCAAGTTACCAATTTTTTCATTTTATATGACTACGTTCCCCCCCCCCCTCTTTATTATAGTGATGTAATAAAGTGAAATACTAGGATAAAGGAAAAACAAAAAATGTACCTAAACTCACCTACAAAGGTGAAGCCCATAAAGTTGTTTAATGTTGGGTATGCATAGAGAGAAAACACTGTGAAGTATGAATCTATTGTGATGTTGGATTATGTTGAGTAATGTTGGAAGATGTTGTACCAAGAGTAATATCATGAATGGAGTTAAGTGCTCAATTCCTTAGAAGTGGCTTAAGAATATAAAGGATAGCCTTTTGGCTCCATCATCACCCACTAAGTGAAACTAAGTGGTCTTATGTGTGTTGATCAATGTTTGGATTATGTGTCCAATCCCTATGAATAGATGGCTCAAGAATTCAAAGGTTAGCTAGTCCTTTAGCTCCATCAATACCTTGTGAATGGAACCTATGAATTGATATCGATATGAAATGTAGGTTGTATGAGATGGATCCTAAAGCCCATGAATGTACTATGATCAGATAATGTTGACATGGATATCTGAATGTATGCTACAAACTGGGCCACTCTTGGCCACTCCAAAAGATGGAGATTATGCTTATATGAAAGCCACTCAAAAATTTAGAATCTAGATTATGTGGAAGCCACTCAAGAACTTAAGAAATAAAGAGTGTGGAGGGTAAGGTTCTATGAAATCCACTCTAAAATGATGCCAACCACATGTATATGGAATAAGGCATGTAATTACTAAGAATTCCTAGACTATGTTGAACTAAGAAAGAAAAGAAACAAATGTGTTGTGCATATTTCCTATAATCACTTATGTTTGGAACATGGATTTTGATCTAGAAGTTATACCAATTACCATATCTAAAATTGGAAGTGAGAGCCATTATGTCATGCATGATACCCCCTATATATGGATTCTGTGAGCAAAATGTGTATTGAAATTGTTGATTCCAAATTAGTCTAGCTATGATCTAGGAATTTGACTCAAGAGAGGATGGTTAGTATTGTGTTAGTTCCAAAATGAAAACAAAGTGAAACAAACACACTAATAACATAACATATCTAGGCCTATACATTAGAGAGAGTTTAGTTAACAATTATAAATGAAACACACAACTAAAATGTAAAATCAAACTCTTTTACCTTCCTTGGATGCTCCAAAATTCTTGTTGTGGTGGATTCCTTAGCTTGTGCTCATGAAGTCTTTGGCAATGGAATCTTGACAACCTCCATATTTCCTTGGAACCTTTGGCTTATGGCTTGGCTTGGCTTGGAATCAATTTGGCATTATAACACTAGTTTCTCGAAGCTTTTGGAACCAATCCTACATTATAACTTTGCACTAATTAAGCTTAGAAATGATGTTGTGAGGCCTCCTATTTATATATTTTTATATTTGATCAAAATCAACCTCAACCATCCATCTCAAGATTGAGATGTGTGGTTGAGGATTAATTCAATTTTTGGAATTAAGTTTGTAATTATCCTCATCATGGCATTGGAAGAATGGGAAATTAAGAGGCATGGAGGGCATCATGGAAGGCATTGATGAGGCATGGAGGGAATCATGGAAGGCATTGATGAGGTATCAAGGGCATGAATCTAGATATTTATGGCATTTATGGCCTAGGGATGTCTTCCCAAGAAATGAGGTCACTTGATGATGCAGATATTCAATATTCATTTCCAAACCAAAGTATTCAACAAGTCTCCATGGAATTATTAATTAGGCCTTGATTTGGGTTAATTAGCTCTTAAGCATGTTTAAGCACTTTGTGCATAAATTACTCAAATTGATTAGAATGCCTTGTTATTGGTCCTATATTTGATTGGATTTTAATTGTAAGTTCAAATTAGATGCATTATATGTGTATTCCCATTTAGACTGTTTCCAAAAACAAATAACAAAGGCACAAGTCTTGTGCAAAAGATTTGATAGGAAAAAGTAGTCTAGAGCATGCAAGTGCACATTTGGCATTTTGACTCAAAATGGACTGATCAAAGCTAGCTAGCCCATAAATTTTATTGACCCATTTAGGGATACCTTGGCCAAAATTGTCACTTGAATATGTTAGTTTCACATCATTTAGCATGTTTACATGTTTCTAGGCCAAATTGTGCATTTTAGATGGAAACCAGTCAAAAGTCTGATTGGAGGTTATTGGTGGCCAGTTTTAGGTGTCTACACTAGCTATGAAAATTTGTAACTAAGACTAATTTTCTACCTTCTTCTATAAATTTTGGTTTTTTTGTTGTTTGGATAGGAGTGATATAAATGGATAGTAGCACCACTGGCAATGTAGTCTAGTCTTGGTGCTATTGTCCTAGGCTAAATCTTATGACTGTTCTAGATTATTCACTATTTACCTGGTCTATTCTGACTAGTTTGATGTATGTTTGTTGTTATAAGTTTTATGAAACTATATTTTTTGGTTGATAAGATCTCTAATCTCAATGACAAGACCCTTATTTGTTGCCCCCTCTTTCAAGGGTAGGAATGGAGACCCTGCAATGATTGCCCTTAGAAGAAAGAGCCTTACAAGTGTGTTATGATGAAAAATATATGATATAGTAATGATAATCAACAATATATCTCAAGATATAACATTATTTATATTTAGATATTGTTATATCAATAGGGGTATTCCTAGATAGATATAAAAATGTAAGAACATGTGTAATGTAATAAACTAGAAATGAAAGTATGGTTAGTTGTTAGTTTTTAGTTGGATGGATGGAGCATGATTTCCATCATGGAATCTAAGAAAGCAAGATAAAATCATGATGTGAATCATAACATTTGAAAATAATGAGAAAAAAATCAACAAGCACATAAGGCAATAAGCTTACAAGGGTGGCCAAGAGGCCAAGAAAACAAGGTATATGGGCACATGTCACTTAAATGGAAAGCAAGCATATAAGGCATTTTTAAATTCCACATACACATACAATTAAAACAATAAAAATTGGTGTGGAAGACACAATAACATAGAGGAGTACAGGAAAAGGACATTGGTAAATGTCATAAGGTACACACATGAATAGAAGCAAAGGACATTGGAAAATGTCTTAAGGCACATACTATAAATAAGCAAGAACTGGTAATGAAATCACATCAAGATATGATAAGCAATAAGATAAATCATGTAAATATTGGAAGATACAAGCACATCTAAATAATCAAAGCAAGAGTGAATGTATGCAAGACATGTTAGTACAAGACTAGGTATTTGCAAAGAAATACACAAATTCTAAATACTAGTGAATGTCAATAGAGTAATCTATGTAAGTTAGTAAATAATATACATCAACATGATAACTAGAGTGTGTGGTGTAGAAATGACATAACCTATATGGTGTAGTCATGTAGAATATTCCCCTAGGGGGAAGATATATCAATGTACGTCTCACATGCAGGAGTAAGATGCCCCCTCAATGGATAGAGTGAAGAAATCAAGGGTCTGGAAGTTACTACACACACTCAATGAAGATCAAGTGAAGCATGATAATGTATAAAAATTTATAAACAATAGCATAAAACAATAAATGTAAGTCTAACATAGTAGTATAAATGTAAAACATGGAGGATGCATACAATCAAGATGGTTTTGTGTTTGTGGCATATTTGAATATTTTTGGATCTTGAAATTTTATATTTTTTTGAGAATATATAAGCTATGTACAATAAATTATAGGTAAATTATGTATAATCAAGCATAGGAGACTATGTACAAGTAGGTTAAGAAAAGATGATACTAATCGATGAGTCTCATGGGAGACTCCCTATCATGGTGTCCTGTATCAAGGAGAGGAATCATGCATGATCAAGAAGAATCATAGAGATTCTAAGACTATGGATTTGAAATCTATATATGTTATAAATTATCCAAATTTTATGAAGTGGGAAATAACTATGGAGTCTCCTTGTAACTCTAAGAAGTGGATGTAACTGTAGGGCTCTTAGGGACCCATCTGGTAGTAGGAAAAACTCTCTAAACATGTGCTCTATGTGTAGATGCATCAGATCTCAATGATACTGATCTAGGTGTGAACACTATAGCTATAAGCTATCTAGAATCCTAAATATATGGATGTGTATGAACTCTCTTTGTTGGTGATGGATGTCTCAACTATGGTTAAATCAGAATTAGAGGAGTAACTATAACTAATGGAGAAACTAGAACTGGAATCTGAACTGAAACTAGTGATTATACTATAGAATATGGATTTGAAGTGGGGAGTGGTGATTCATATGGAACACAACCAACTATAATAAATTTATTAGTGTGAATTAATTTCATACATATATGAACTATAGAAGGTACTGCATGAAGTTTTTAAATCTATGGTTGACCAAGTAACATATCAAAAACTCCTACACTGGGAGCAATAGAGAATGATGTGGCCACATGTGGTAGACCAAATTGTAGAGGAAGTATAATCTAACCTAATTAAATTTTTATGTGCCCATTTAATCCATTAATAAATATTTCCGTTGGGGTAATATCCTTCTTTAAATATCCCAAATGTTGTAGTAATGTCATAGTGCACATGTTTACTGTTAACACTTGGATTTGCACCCTTGAAGAGATGTTCAGTTCTCCTCATCCAAGAGACAAAATGGAATCATATCTCTTATTGTGGATGAAAATTCTATTGAGATGTATCCATAAATTAGGGGCTAACTCCCCTTGATGCACCTTTAAGCTCTTTCTAAACTAAAAACTTTGAATGAAAAGGGAGAAGGAAAACAACTGAGAAAACAAGCGATGATGTACCAATATTTTATATCCTCTCACTTGACTAAAATCACTACTTAAATACTAAAAAAATTTCTTCACACAAACTCACAACTTTTTGTGCATTGTCACATCAGTGTTCACATGTTAGATTCAAGAAGGTATTTGACATTCAAGAGAGTAATAGATAATTCTCATAAAGAATATAGTCTTAAACCACTTCTAAAATGTCTTTACACTTATGAAATAATATTATCAAGGGAATGTAACAATACTCTTTCTACACATTGGTAGGAAATTGAGGATACCATGTTAGGAAAGATAACCTTCACTAAATAAGAACAACATAATTTAGACCAATACACATTAATGTAGCATGTGAGTGGAAAATGACTTGTATTATTTATTCAAGAGTTATCAATACAAATTTGGCCATAGTTTCACTATCACTAGCTGAGGATCCTAAATGAGTAGAAAGAATACATATATAATTTTTAGAAGGATGTCAAGCCAAGGAAGTTCAAAGGTCACTTGGACATGTGTCATCTTGAGGATGGAACAGTTACACTACATTCTATAGGATGTTCTCTTTTTGGTTATGCCAACAGGATCAAGATACTCCAAACTACATTTTGCCATAAATGGGTTCATTGGTTGGAAATTAGTTTGGATGCTAGATGTTCCTTATTAGCTTATTGAGTTGTGAAATGGTATAACAACTGACTCCATCAACCTACCTATTTTTTTTTGCTTGTGCACATATGTTTAGGATCTCACCATTTATCACCTTTATCTTTGCCTTCTGGTTCCAATCAAGCCTTTATTTTAAACATCAATGGCTATTTTTTTTAGTTTAATATTGATATTTTGTGAGTTGTCACTCCCTTGTTTGAATCCCAATGGCTAGTTTCCACAGTCTGAACTTGATGTTTTGCGGGACATCACTCCTTAGGTATTTATTTAGACTTCTTATCTTCAACATTATTTTGGACAATTTTTCTAAAAGAATTAATTTGAGCTCTTCTTCCTTTCCTCTTTGCATTTTTTCTATGGATGATTCTCCCAAAAGAATTCATTCAAGTTTTTGTGTTTAACAATTTCTCTGAAAGAATTC
Organism: Torreya grandis; assembly: GCA_037957365.1. Classification (NCBI taxonomy): domain Eukaryota; kingdom Viridiplantae; phylum Streptophyta; class Pinopsida; order Cupressales; family Taxaceae; genus Torreya; species Torreya grandis. The sequence continues at coordinate 624,960 of JARHVA010002012.1, read as the reverse complement.
CTCAGACAATCTTACTGAAAGAATTATTTTAAGTTTTCTACAAGTGACCTTTCAACTTTATGAAAATTCCCTTCAACTTTTTTCAATGGTCCACCTCTTCCCAAAAACAATCCTTAAAACTCTGTGCAAATGTCCCTTTTGAAATGAACATACCCTTCGGAAGAAATGTAAATGACCCCTTTGACTTGAAAGTGGCCTTCAAAAAAATGCAAATATCCTTTAGGATTTTTGTCACCTACCCTTCAAAAAATATTAATTGCCTTTCAAATTTTTTGGAATGTTCCACTTGTCCCTTGGCTTCAATTCCTTTGGATTTTTTTGTAAAGGATAATTTATGTGGACTTTTTGCAAAGTGTCCTTCAGAAAATGGAAGTGACCTTTCGAAAGAATTGAAAATGTCTTTTGGAAAACCTATAGTTGTCCTTAAAACTTTTGGAAATGGTCCACTCAGCCTCAAATATACCCTTTGAAAAGATGAAACATACCTTTCAAAATTTTGGAAATGGTCCACTTTCCCTTTGGAAATTCATGATTGTCCTTTCAAAAAAAATGAAAGAGACCACTTTGTCTTCAGGTGATTTCTTTCAAACAAATTGTTTGAAAGAATTCATTAGTTGGCCAGAAGAAAACCCAAAAGGAATACACTTAGAAAAATACCATAGAAAACCCTTCAAAATAATTTGATGCAAAGGACTTATCCAAAAGACTAAAGAATAAATATTTCAAAAGGAAAACACTTGGATTTTTTACATGTAAAAGACTTCAGCTTTGTATAATAACACTTCTTGCATACTGGACATCAAACCTGCATGCTAGACTTGGAAAAAGGTATATACTTAGATGTTTTGCAAATAGGGGTGCCCAATTTTTCCCTAAAACTCCAAAATTTTGTCAACAAACTAGTGATTCACAAGGGTAGTGTGCCTACTATACTGATTAGACCAATAGCCTATATAGTCCATTGGGCATGGAGTCAATGGATTCTTGAAGATGACTAACAAAAATTATGCCAAAAAAAACACAAGGAAACACACCACATAAAAATATCAAGACCAATAAAATATAATGACAAACTTGCACATGTGCATAAGCACTTAAGAAACATAGGAAAAATAGGAAATTATATACAAAAGGAAAAAAAAATTAGTAACAATGTTTTAGATAAATCCCATTAACTGGCATATGTAGCTCCTCTCCATAAAACCTTGAGAGTTGGAAATCATTGTACTATTTGCACTGTGTGATCACATATGGGCCACTCCACAAAGAATCACATTTTATGTGTCTCCCAGGTTTAGCCCTATCTTCATCCCATTTCAGGACAATGTCTCCTTCCTTGAAGTTTCTTGGCATGGATTTCTTGTCAAAATACTTTTTTGTTTTCTCTTGGTGTGTTTCCATGGTCTACATAGCTTGATCTCTTATTTCCTCAAGCTCCATAAACTCACATAATCTAAACTTTATGCTATCATTCTCTATTAATTACAATTGATAGGTGAGATTTAAGGCTGGTAACTCAAGTGAGATAAGAAGTCTAGATTCCCTTCCATACACAAGTTTATATGGTGAGTTCCCAATTACTCTTTTTGGGGTGATCCTATCATCCTTTGATTCTCCCCCATAGTCCTCTTTATGATTCTAATTAAATTATTTTTTGTGGACTCAACTAGTCTATTCCATTGGGGGTAGTAGTTGGAGGAAATGCTGAGATATATGCCATGCTTTAAATCCCATTCACTTATCCTTATTCCTAGAAAGGCCAATGCATTATCTAAGATTATTTTTGAGGGAGATATAAACTTGGTTACTATACCTTCATAGAAATCAAGGACTAAAATTTCATTTGCCTCTTTCAAAGCTATAGCCTCCACCCATCTTGTGAAGTAATAAGTGGTAGTCAACACCCATTTGTGGCCAACACTAGAAGCTAGATTGATCAAACCTATGAAATCCAAACCCCATTGCATTAAGGATTGCTCAACTTGGATTGGATGAAGGGGCAAGGTAGATAAAAAAAAAATTCCATAAAAAAGAGCACACTTCTATAATTTTCTCACCCAAGCATGGGTGTCTTTGAATAGGCTGGGCTAAAAGTAACTAGCTCTCATTATCTTTGTAGCTGTAGTTCTTGGAGCAAAGTGACCACTAGCTAGTCCATCATGAAACTCATGCAACACTTTATCAATATAATCTAAATCAATGCACCTCAAAAACACACCTAAAAAATCCTTCCTAAACATTACTCCATGCACAAGTACATAGGGAATATATTGTAATCTATAATACCTTCTTTTGGCCCTATGAAGACCTTTTGGACACTCACTAGTTTGTAGGAAATGAATCATATCTTGTTTCCAACTCTTCATGGTTAAAGGTACAAATATTGTAGGATCATCATGGAGCACCAAGATAGTTTCTTTTTTCTTTCAATTTTGAAGCAAGAAGCTCACATAGTCCTTTTCCTTTCACTAGTTTGGTTATTTTGATCTCCACATCATACTCCATCACTTTGGTGATCTAACCTACCCTTTTTTCATTCAAATCTTTTCTCAACAAAAACTATTTCACACTAGGATGAGGCATAAAAATTTGAATCTTGTTATTGGATAACATATGTCTGATCTTATTTAAGCTCTTTATAACTAAAAGTTCTTGTTTCTCCACATATGTATATCTTGTCTCATAACCTTTTAGACCTTGATTGAAAAAGGCAATAGGTTATTCCAAATTTTCCTAATTAGCTTGAGTTATCATGGAAAAGATTACATCTTCATTTACAAAAGTATACAGGTTGAGGTCATCAGAGAAATTAGGACTTGTAAGGGTAGGAGCTTGGGTAATGGCTTGCTTGATCTCTTCAAAACTTTCTTTCCTCCTTCCTGTCTATGTGAATATCTCATCCTTCCTTATTATATAGGTTAAGGGCTTCACAATGTTATCAAAATTATGAATGAACCTCCTAATGAAATTTATCTTACCAAAGAATCTTTGTAGACCTTTCTTATGTTTAGGTAAAGACAATGCCAAGATGGCATGTACCATTTCCAGATCAATGGACAGACCTTTCTTAGAAATAATGTGGCCTAATATTTTGCCTTTATGTATAGTGAACACACACTTATTTGGGATTAGATATATCCCAAATTATCTACACCTATCAAAAATATATCTTAGGTGATTCAAATGGTCTTTTGCTTCCTTGGAGAAGATCGTCAAATCATCAAGATACACCAATACAATGTCATTGATTAGTCCTTGGAAAGCCATATCCATTACACATTGAAAATTAGCTCCAAAATTTGACAAACCAAATGGTATCTTCCTATAGTAATATGTACCCCATTTTGTGGTGAGGGTTGTCTTGTATTGGTTACTTTCTTTCACTAAATCTGATTATACCCAAAGTAACCATCTAGGAGAGAAAACATCTCACTACCTGTGACCACTTTCAAAATTTGTTCCATAGAAGGGAGGGGATAATGATATCTCAAAGATACCATATTAAAGTATCTAAAATACATGCATAATTTGGTCTCCCCATTATTGTTTCTAATAAGGACTAAGTCGGCTAACTAGGAATAATGCTTGATAGGAAAAATGATTATGGATTCAATCAACTTAGTGAGCTCTTTCTTCATGAGTGGTTCAATTTTGGGATTGATTGGCCTTTGTTTTTTATTGATGGGTTTGGAATTTTCATCTAGTTATATGGTATGTTGATCCAAGCTTGGATCAAAACCCTTCAAATCACTATACTCCCATGCAAAAATATCACTAAACTCCTTGCATAGTTCATTGAAATCATGCTTCTCTTGACTAGTGCATACCTTTCCAAGAGCAAGTAACTTATCTTTGAAGATCTCTACCATTTCATAGTTCTCTTTTTTGGTTTACATGCTTACCTTCTCCTTCTTGAGCTGGAAATCCCCATTTAATATGCTTTCAAGAGTCACTAGGCCTTTGGGAAGTTTGTTAGACTTCACTTGGATAATCTACCCTCCATATTATTGTTGAAGCTTAGATTAATTATTTATAGAGAACTCAGCTTCTTCTTATATGAAGAGAGATATATATTGGTCACTATAAAAAACCTACCAATTAGTGACATTATCTGGTATAAAAGGTCTCATAATCACCTTTAGATGAGGTTGATTCTTATCTTCTCTTATGCCTTTTAATACATCAAATTGAGCTCTAATTATTGCTAGCCTATCATCATGTTTCTTATCTTTTCTTGAGATAGAAGTGATGTTAAATGAAATGAATTATTCTACAAGGTCCCAAAATCTATTCTTATAAGACTTGAGTGATAAGTTCTTGGTCAAATTCTTCCCTCTAACTTGATTGACAACAAGCTTGCTATCATCGAACACTTGAAATTTTTTTACACCTCTTTTCCTTGCCCACTCTAGGCCATGGATGAAGGCCTCATATTCAAATAAATTACAATTACAAGAGAACTAAAATCTAAAAGTTGAAAAATACCTCTCCTTTAAAGGTGAAACTACCATGGCTCCACCATCTGCCCCAATCTTACTTCTAGAACCATCAAAGAAAAGCTACAAAAATCCATTCACATCTTCATTTTACTTCATTAAATTGGGCATGAAATAGTCCTTATCATGAATATAATATAACCCAAGACTAGATTCTTCAATAAAATTGTAAGGATCATGCACATAGTTGTCATCTTCCCACTCATCTAGGAATAAATCAAAAACTCCTTCAAGGGAAGATAATGAGGATTGATCAATGTGAAACTCCTCTTCATCAATAACAACATAGTTAACATTTGATACCTTAAGTGAATATGGTTCCAAGTGTTTTCTATGAATAGGTTCTGACTCAATCTTCACTTTAGTGCCATATTTTTTTCTAAACACCATGTAAGACCAGTTAGCCACCAAGTATCCACCTATTTTGGATGTGAAGTCTCTTGAGAAGCAAAGAGAAAAATAGGGAGGTAAATATGCTACCACCACATCATGAGGAATTGAAAAATTAGGACAAAAATGAAGAATCAAATTCAAACCTTTCAATATCCCCAAAGTTTTGGTTGGTGATTAGTCCAATTATGGAATTCCTTTAGCCATTGGCTCATATCTGATGCCTAGCTTATCTGTTATGCATTTTGGCATAAATAATGTGCTTGCTCCACTATCTATGATGTAATTATGAACCAAAAAATCACCAATAATTAAATATGGGTAGAAAGGTGGAGTCTTCTCATCTTTTTTCACCTAACCATCTATAGATTGAGTTCAATTGACCAAAACCACATTGTCACTTCTAGATGGGAAAGCTTGTTTGCCCAATTGATTTATTTCTTTTTGGAGTATATATTTATACCCTAGTAATACTAGAGAATCCCAAAATTATATTTTCATATGAAGCTTCTTCATTTGGTCCATAATATTAATGGAAGGATTACTTACCTTGGGGTTCTCTTTATGAACATTTGCAGCTTATGATGTAGCTTGTGGAGGTAGGGTTGTAATAGCTATCATAAAATTTAGAATCCTCTAATTTTATTATGATTTAGGAGATAAATTAGTCCTTCCTCCCATCTAAGGTCATGTAAGATTCAAAATAGGTCCTTTATTGGTTCCTTGAACTTATTCAATGACCCCTTTCTTTGATCTAGTGTTGACAGCCACACTAACATTCTGATTGTTTGTATTCCCCACATAATTAATGGCACAAAACTCACCCTCTAAATGATTCATGAGAGTAGAATAAAATTGAACCTATCTAATCTCCATCATAAATTGTGTTGGCATCTAAAAAATTTAAAATTGAGATGTTTGATCACCTTGTGTAGTCATGCCTTGATTTTGCATCTCATTGGCATAAGCAACTTGTTCTTGACCATGTTTAAAAGATGAATAATTAGGCTATTCTTGGGCCAAATTGTTTTGAGTGGGAATAAGGGATTTGAAATATGAACATTAGGATTATAACTTTGATAAGGCTTGACATGGGTGATTTTTCCTTGTCCCTAATTATTTCCCTAAAAAGGAGGTCTATTTGTTTATCCAAACTGGTGTTAGGACTGATAAGGACTATAGCTTTGGGATTGTTACCTTTTGAGAAAAAATAATTATTTAGTAAAACTCTGAATTAGGATTTTGACTTCATGCATTTCATTGGTATAGGTAATGGCATATTTTTCTTGACTAGGCAAAGGATCTAGTGGAGGAATTAGAGCTTGCATCAGTGGCTATAATTCAAGAAACAAGGGCATGAGAGGCCTAGGAGCAAGTTTCCCTATTTGAACAATTTTTTGCATTTATGGAAATCTCATAGGTATCAAGGAGTGTATTCCACCTATATAATGAATCATCATGGTCACATCACTATTTAATGCCTTTAGGTAGTACAATTGTGCATCATTTGGAGTAGGTCTTACATGAGCTAAAATCCTATCCCATGTTTTTTGGAACCTAGTATTGAAATCTTGAATGAATTCATGTGGTTCCCTCTTTATTGTGGTCCATTGTATAGCTAGAGACAAGTGATCACTTTTTTATCCAAACCTATCAGTCAATAGGGTCCCCAACTCATCCCATGGGCTAATAGAATTTATAGGTGGGGTCCCATACCAGTTCAAAACTTTTCATTTGAAAGACAAGGCCATAAACCTAATATATACATTTTCTTAGGTAATATTATGTATATTAAAAAAGTTCTATATATTTTGAATATGTTTAATGGCAATAATAGGGCTGTCCCCACTAAAAGATGGGAAATTTTTGAGAGCAGCTCCTAGGATTTGATCATATTGAGAAAGATGTAGGGGGGATGCCCCCTAAAAAGGCATAAAAGGCTATCTTCTAGACATTTTATAGTGAACACTATGGATGTTAAGAACATAATGTATAAAAAACTTGGAAGTTTTGGACACAAAACCTCTTTTTCAAGGATGAGTATTGACAAACATGGACCTTTTGGTGGAATATGGAGCTAATTCCATAAACTCAAAGGGTACACCTTTAGTAACAGACTTAGTGGTCACCTTTGGCATGGAAAGAAGGACTGATCATCAACCAAAGATGTAAATTCTTGAATGGAGTCACTAGGTACTAAATGTAAATGCTTCTTTTTATATAACTATGTCAAGACCAACACCAATCTTAAACAATCTTCTAGGACTTAAATATCTAGGTCCCATCAGGCATGCCAAAAAAAAAATGCTGCTTGTATTTACACCTTGAAGAGATGATAAGTTCACTTTATCCAAGTGGAAAAATGGAATCATCTCTCTTACTATGGATGATAATTCTGTTGAGATGAATCTCTAGATTAGGGGCTAGCTCCCCTTGATGCACCTTTAAGCTCTTTCTAAACTAACAACTCTAAATGAAAAGGGAGAAGGAAAAAAATTGAGAAAAAAAATGATGATGCACCAATATTTTATATCTTCTCACTTGACTAAAATCACTACTTAAATACTAACAAAGTTTCTCCACACAAACTCACAACTTTCTATGCATTGTCACATCAATGTTTCACATGTTAGATTTGAGAAGGTATTTGACATTTAGGAGAGTAATAAACAATTTTAGGAAAGAATATATCATTAAAACACTTCTGAAATTTATTTACACTTATGAAAGAATAATAATTAGGAATTGTAACAATACTCTTTTTGCATAATTGGTAGGCAATTGAGGATAATAGGTTAGGAAAGATAACTTTCACTAAACAATAACAACACAGTTTAGACCAATACACAATAATGCAGCATGTGAGTAGTAAATGAATTGTATTATTTATTCAAGAGTTACCAATACAAATCTAGCCAGAGTTTCACTATCACCAACAAAGGCTCCAAAATGAGTATAAATAATACATACATACATATATATATATATATATATATATATATATATATATATATATATATATATATATATATATATATATATATATATATATATATATATATATATATATATATATATATATAGTTTTTAGAAGGAGGTCAAGCCAAATAAGTTCAAAGGCCAATTGGATGTGTGCCATCTTGAGGATGGAATAGTTACACTAAATTTTATAAGATGTTCTCTTTTTAGTTATGATAATAGGATGAAGATACTCCAAATTTAATTTTTCCATAAATGGTTCCAATCATTGGAAATTCATTTTAATGCTAGCTCTTCTTTATTAACTTATCAAGCTGTGAAACGGTATAACAACTCACTTTGTCGATCTACCTATTTCCATTTGCTTGTGCACATATGTTCAAGATCTCACCATTTTTCACCTTTATCTTTCCTTTTTGGTTCAAATTAATCCTTTATTTTAAACTTCAATGGCTATTTTTTTAGTCTAAGATTGATATTCTATGAGCCTTCACTCCTTTTTTTGAATCCCAATGGCTAGTTTCTGTAGTCTAAACTTGATGTTTTATGGGCCGTCACTCCTCGAGTATTTATTTGGACTTCTTGTATTCAAAATTATTTTATACAATTTGTCTAAAAGAATTCATTTGATCTCTTCTTCCTTTCCTCTTGGCATTTTATTTGCAAATGATTCTCTTGAAAGAGTTCATTTCGGTTTTTGTGTTTGAAAATTTCTCGAAAATAATTCCTCAGAAAATCTTTCCAAAAGAATTATTTTGGTTTTTTTTTAAGTGGAATTTTGGCTTTGTGAAAATTCCCTTTGGATTTTTTTAATGGTCCACCTCTTCCTTGAAACAATCCTTTAGAATTTGTTCAAATGTCCCTTTTAAAATGAACATACCCTTCGGAAGAAATGTAAATGACTCCTTTGACTTGAAAGTGGCCTTCAAAAAAATAAAAGTGTCCTTAAATATTTTTTTCACCTACCCTTTGGAAAAGATGAAGTGCCTTTGAATTTTTTTGGAATGGTCCACTTGTCCCTTGGCTTCATTTCCTTCAAGTTTTTTATAAAGGACAATTTCTGCAGACGTTTTGCAAATTGTCCTTCAAAAAATGGAAGTGACCTTTTGAAAGAATTGAAAATGTCCTTCAGAAAACCTATAGTTTTTCTTTAGACTTTTGGAAACAATCCACTTTACCTTCAAAATTTTGTGATTATCTTTTTGAAACACTTTATCTTTGGGAGATTTCTTTCAGATAAAATTCCAAAAGTATTCATCACTTGGATGGAAGAAAACTTGAAAGAAATACACTTAGCAAAAGACCATAACAAACCCTCTGAAAGAAATCAATACAAACAACTTAGCCAAAATACTAAAGAATAAAGCTTTCAAAAGGAAAACACTTGGGTTTTTTACATGTAAAAGACTTCAACTTTGTCTAAGAACACTTCTTGTATATTGGACATGAAACCTACATACTAGAATTGGACAAAGGTATAGACTTAGATGTTTTACAAATAGGGGTGTCCAATTTTGGCCTGAAAGGCCAAAATTTGGTCAAAATTTACACTAGATCTATTTTCAATAAGAACACTATGAATAGGATGATTATGAATGTAAGCTTTGATAAAGAGTAAATGATAATCTGAATCATCCTTGATGATCTCCTACACTAAAAAGGAGATGGAAGGTCTAGATGGAAATCTAGAATTGTATACACCAATCATGTTGCTTAAAGGCTGTGTCTCAATTGAAGGTGACCTATATGTATTTAGTGGGGGATGTGCATGATACACATGGTAAACCCTTGATGTGTCACTTATTTCTTGTTTGGAATGTTGTGGAAAAGGATCTGAAAAGATTTTCCATGATTTATCCTATGTTGGCTTGGTTTGAGGAGGTTCAAATAAAGTGCCAATATCAATATGACTACCATCTATTAAATCTTGTATCTTATGCCTCAAACTAATGCATCTATTTATTGTATGGCTTGGTACCTTATGAAAATTTCAAAATGTATGATGATCATATCCCCATGGAAGAGGCTTTGTTGGATCGACTTCTCAAATAGGAGGGAAAGATATGATGTTACATTCCAATAATTATTGTAAAAATCTAGCTAGAGAAACTAGTAGATAGGTAAAGGTATGTCGAGGAGGTCTTGATAAAATCACACACTGAGGGAGCTCTAAAGTCACATTAACTATCATTTGATTCTAAGTCTTGTTATCATTGACCTTGACCTCATATGGGACTTTGTTGTTACTCTTGGTTATTTTTGAGATACTTGTGTACTTGAGTTTGCCCATTGAAATTAACTTTTCTTCTCTTTCCTTTAGTGTGTGACATAATTTAGTAAAGGAAGAGAATCTTTTGAACATAATTGATTCGTGCAAAATTGGTAAGAGACTTTGTTTGAAGATATGTTGTAACTTTTGATTGGTCATGGGGCTAGTAATTTTAGCCAAGATAGTCTTATATCAAAGAATATAATCTGTGAGATGATCATTTAACCTTTATTTTTGTTGTGAAACTTGAGCATATGAAACCTTATCACCAATTTTAATGTTAAAATGAGCTAGGAACATGTCAGCTAAAGGATTAAATGCACTGATCGACTGATTTAGTAAACTATAGAACCATTATAAAGCATAATCTTTTAGGCTCCATGGAAAGAGCTTAGTAAATAGCTAGTCATTTGGTACATAGTCCAAGCATATTATGTGAAAATATCTCAAATGTGTCTCTAGATCACCCTTGCCATCATATAGAATAAGCTTGGGTTGAACAAAACCTTATGGCAAGGGTGTAGAAGCAATGTGATGTGTCAATGGTGTATGCAATAGAGCAAAAAAAACCAAAGCTTGTGTATGTCTAGAGGCACCTTGCTCAAGATGTAGCACCTTGGATTGAAGAGATATAATCTCTTGCACAAGGATTTCCACATTAGGAGATATGGATGTAATAGCTATAGCTTATGGCATAGAGGTAGGCTGGGCCACTATAGGGTGTTGTTGAGACATAGTTACCCCTGTAGTGTCATTTATAACTAGTTTCTCTATGGTTTGAGAAGAATGACCATTATTTACTCTTTGTTATTCTTCTTGTAGTATCTTAAGCATGTCATCTTGCATGTTAGGGTGTTTAGTTAAGAGTTATTAAAGTTCCTTTCTATAATTTTCATCAAAAATAGTATATTAGGTAATTGGTAAAGTAGGAAAACAAGTTTAAATTTGATTGAATTTTTTGTAAAATTTTGTAATAGGCAAAGTGTGGTATAAAGAGGATACTGAATATAGGAAATGCAAAGTCCTAAAAATAGTTAATTAGAGATTGCATAAAAAGGATATGAATTTCATAAACATGTAAGGTGATACCTTAAGAAGAAATGGGACCTATTATATGCAACTAGGGTTTTTGGAGATAATTATTTGAACAATTACTATGAAATTTGGAAATTGAAAGTGAATTTCTAAATTAGATTTTCAAGTAAAAAATTAGATTTTTATTAGAAAATTAGTGATTTAATAAGACCTAGTATATGCAACTAGGGTTTTGAAAAATAAATGTTTTTGAAAATTACTTTGAATTTTAAAATTTGAAAGGATTTTATGATTTAAATATGCTATTAAAAATTCAAAAAATAATTAGAAAAATACTAGAAAAATACGGCGACCTAATATGGGCAACGAGAGCTTGAAATAAAATTATTTTAAAATTTACTACTAAATTTTAAAATTTTAAATGAATTTATAATTTAAATGTTCAAGTGAAAATTCAAAAATTTAGAGAAAAAATTACTAGGAATTTTACCCTAGTGTTTGTAAAGTTTTTATGCACAAACGAAGTAACTTGGGTTCACCAAATGATTTAACAATTTTGGGAATAATTGGGGTTTTATTCCTAATTTAGCTAAAGGGCCTAGATTGATAAATTAGTAAATAAATATGTGGTAAGTAAGACACTAATTTGTCAAATTTATTATTAATTAGAGATTTTCTAAAAATAGTAATAAGAGGGAGAAAATAAGACTTAGCTTAGAACTGTGATAATCCAATTAAGACAAAGGCTGATATTGACAGTGTAGGACTGGGAAACTATCACAAACTAAGATTTAGACTTCATTTTTTTATTTGATAGGAGAATTAGAAATATATTGGAGTGGCACTAGTGTTATAGTCCACCTCTACCACTGTTGTCCTAAGGATTTGAGCTTTTTGGGTTTTGTTCGACAGGTCTATGTGACCTTATCTCTAAAGTTTTGATAGTTGAAAGTCTATAGAGCTACATGTAGAGACTATTTTATTTTCAAAACATATCTTCCATTATATTTTGACCAATTTTGAATAATTGGGGGGGCTAGTGTGTGTAAGATTCACTAGATGTGGATCCATAACCCTTGTGTGGGTAGGTTGCCTACATACTAATACTTCGAAGAGGGATCATGTCATATGTAGTTCTCCCTTTGAAAGTGATTGGTGTAATGGTGATATGAGATTTAAATAAAATTCTAAATTTGGTGTGCTTGAGATGATAGGGACTGTTGTAAGGATTTTAATAAGCTATAAATAGTATTAAATGGTTGTATGTAGAGACTAGGGAAATGTGCTTGAGTAGTCTTGCTTGTATTCTTGCTTGATTTGTGATATTTGCCAACCATTTCCAAATTATATTTAAATGGGATTTTTTAAGGATCTATTAGTCATGGATTGAATTTTATCACATTAGTTTTACAAGAATAAGATGGGAAATTATAAGGAATTGATCATTGGGACTAGAAATGAGCTTAGATAATAATGAAAAAAATAGATAAGAGTGGCATTAGTGCTATAGTCCTAGTGTGGTGCTATTATCCTAAGTAGATGAGACCTAAGGTCATGGATTGGTCATGAAAATAGGGTCTTGGCTCAGATAGGATCAAGTCTAAAAGGCTAGGAATGACTAAGAATCAATGAAAATAAGCCTATGAGGGTTGTGAGAGCAAGCAAGAGGGTTATATGGATTGGGTGTTATTAGCCATGCTAAAGTTACCAATTTTTGCATTTTATATGACTATAATCTCAAAATTCATTCTCAATACTAAGAGAGGTTCAAAAATCTAACAAATAACCCTCTCCATGATTCTACATGCCTTGGAAGTTCTCATCACAACTATATATATATTGGTACATTGGTTAGGGTACTTAGGGTTATGGGCTTGTTACCTTCTTGATAGCCCCCAAGGGAATTTGATTTGAATCTTGAGGTTAGGTATCACTTGAGATTTTAATAAGACCATTTTCATGTTTTTTTGTTACCTCAAAGTCCCTTCATGAGGCCTATCATATTGTTTTCATACTTTGAGTCTAAAAAGATCTCTTAGTCTCATGACTTCCCCTTTCCAGTGGAGTGGGCAAGGTCTGAGACAAAATATTGGATATGTAAACTATTATTATGACCTTAAGGGGGTAATTAATGTCTTAATATAATCATTAATTCATTTTTTACCAATTTTTAGAGTGTGATCATACCTATAGGACCCTCAAAACTCAATCTTACCTCTTGACTAGTTATAGGCTTGTGTGTGTGAATTAGGCCTACAGGCCTAAACAAGTATTTGAATGTTTTATATTTTTATGATCTAATTTGAGGGTTTAATTAGGTGTTTATTTCATTATAAATCCATTCATCAAAGAGTCTTCATAATTTTAGACTTATCACAGTCCTTTCCTTTCTCTACCAATCAAGCAAAACCCTCATAGTAGGCAAGTATACCTGTAGCTTATCTCTTGAATGACTATGTGTAGCAAATTAAAAATTAGTTTGGTTAATACTCATTCAATTACTTTGGTCTAAATACACCTTATGACCTATTTTCAATCTGAGTTGGGCCTTAGAGACTCTCTATCTTTTTTTTATTGTGTTTAACATTTAGTGATCTTAATGGTCTTCATATTATAGGAGAATAATTGATATTATTTTAACTCCTAATTTTTTTCAAGTCTCAAGTTAGACTCAGGGATCTTATCTTCACACTCTGACCCTTATTAGGTTTGAAACTGTGTTGCTCCCTCAAATAGGCATGTGGCTTACCTCTAGGGTATTAACTATGCATAAAGTGTTTATACTTTACCCTCTCATTATTGATCTTCTCCATGATATTGAACTATTTGAGTTCCATTTGAGTTTCAATAATCTATTCACTGGACTTAAAACCAACTATTTGGTTAGTCACCTATAGGTACCCACTTATGATAGTTGACTATGTCTTCTATTTTGAACTTACTCTTCCAATTAAGCATGATTCTTGAAGGATCCAAAATTAAAGAGTTTATCCAACCACAAGATATTTTACATAGGTTTCTTGGCACTACCAAATCCTCTTTGCACTTATTCCTTATATATAGAGTAATATAAGTGGTCTTTTGATTGTCAACTTAGTTTACTTGACCCTCTTGTCTACTCAAGTGTCCTAATATCTATTAGGTATTCTTTAATGATTGTAACATTGTCTTGTCTTAATTTATCTAAGGTTAGGTATCCATATTTTATCTCATTATAGTGTTGATTGGGTGTTGATCTTAGTCCAAAATGTGGACCTATAGGCCTAGGGCTTGTAGGTTACCTTTTGACTATTTAATGTTATACAAAGAGACACCTCCTAATTTCCTTAGCTTTACAACCATGTCAAATCATTGCACACTTATTATCACTATTTTAAAGGACTATAAAGTCTTATGAAAATTCATTTTCATATTCAACTTACCCTATAGGTTTGTATAGACCTGTAGGTGCCTATTAGCTCATATATAGGGTCTATATGCAGAGAATATAAAGTCTAGCCAATTTGAATCCCCTAATGATGGTAGTGGGTCATTTAGAGGCCTATTAATGCATGAATATATGTATCAAGTTTCAACCATAGCTCTAAGCATCTCCAACCTATTCATACAGTCTATATAGGCTTGTATATAAAGGAACACTTATACCTTCTCATTAAAAAGTGTGTTTGGGCTCCTATCTTGAACCTCTCATTATTCCAATGGTGAAAAGTTAACTCAAAAACTTACACCATGGTAAAAATCTGATACTAGATCCCATTTTAACAATATAATTTGCAATAGATTGCTCAAACACAAAACATGTTCCCAAAATCAAACACACTTGAAGAATATGGACCAAAAACACAAATCAGATAAATTAAAATGGAATACATGAAACTAAGGGATATTTCATGAGTTATGAAGCATTATAAAGTTGCAATATATTTCTCAAACACAAACCATGTTCCCAAAATCAAACACACTTGAATAATATGGGCCAAAAACACATCTCATATAAAATAACATGGAATACATGAAACTAAGGGATATTTCATGAGTTAGTAAGCATTATAAAGCTCTGAGAGTGACCACCATGAAGACAAAATAGATACTTGTAGTAGAATCAACTGGAACAGCTTGTACACCAAGACACTCTTCTTCCAAATGAAATCACCACATAGAGATGAGTTGGTTGATGAAACCACCATGAAAAGGAGATCCATGAACTCTAAAATAACCTCAAAACCATTCTTATCCATCTATTTTTGAATTGGATAAATAGTAACATGAACATACCCCTCTCAGATGGATAGGCCATTGTGACCTACTATCACTCTTAACAAATGTTCATAAATAATAAAACATAAATCTAAAAACTAATGCTACTAATTTTAATCTCACTAGTACCTCTAATAATGTCTAAAGTTTTAGCTCTTAACTCTCTCCTTTCTAGTTGTACCATTTAGTTCAAATTTTCTTTCTTGAGTTTATGAAGGCAATGATGGATGAAAAAGGTGTATGGAGTGTCATTTAGACCTAAAACTTGGTCAAAATATTTAAAATTATCTAACAGGTCTTAAGAGACACAAACTATTTTCAACTAAAAATGATCTTGTAAGGTCGTACAAGTACTTGTAATGTGTCTTTTTGCTAAGATTAGGAATTAAAATGTAGATGTTGTCAAATCCTAACTATACCTAAACATTAATTGATCAATATATAACATTAGGGACATTTTTAATCTTCTTTAAATGTTTTCTTATTGAAATGGTACGCCTAACTCTTATAAATAGGCCAAAAGGTGGCTTAATTGGCATTTTTTTGAAAATGAGAGTCAAATAGAAAGTTAAAGCATTATATTATGATATTAATGACATATAAATTAACTTTTATATTTATTGTATAACAAACTAAACATTTGACCATGTTTGACTATTTCAAGACTTTGTACTTGACCCATAAGACTAGACAAGTGAACATAAGACTAGAACTTGGATAAGACTAGATAAGGAAAAACATGAATATATGGAACTATTAAAGACCACTTAATACCATGACAAACATTTAAAAACCCTATGGTGTTTCAACCTAGAGGGGGTGACCAATTTTGACTTGGAGTCACAATTTGGTCAACAAGATCCATATTCAATCAAATCCAAAATGTGATAAAGAAGTCCTTATCAATGCATCCATTGACAGATGGATGATCCATTACATCTTAGTGTACAATGACATGTAGGTTAATGTTTTAACCAAATATATCGATAAAAATATGGGAGCCCCACTTTTCAACCCTTCCCACATATCTTGTTCATGGGTAAGAAGACTTACACATTGCCCACATGCATTCTTAATAATTCCACTGCCAACATCTTTGGAGTCACATTCAAGGGTGATTTTAAGGTGATAAAGCTTGTTAAATCTAGTGGTCTTATTTAGATACCTAGTGATTACAACAAGGTTAATTTATTAATAAGTCACTACATATCTATCTGCTTATGTGGAATCCTTGGAGATAATATTCAACCAAGTGATGTTTTGGCATCAAATTATTCTTTCTATCTTAATGAATTTTAATCAAATAGCTATATATTTCACCTATGGCATCAACATGTTATTCTTGATCAGTCAATTTTGTATTTTAATCCATTATTAAAACCATACTCTTTACTTTTAAATGATGATTGATTTATTTTCCCCTAAGCATCAAACTATTAGATTTGGTCAATTCACCTAAATAATATCTTTATTCCAGTGTATTTATTATAAATATAGTCCTTTGTGGATAAATTTTAGTACATGGATAAATAGTTTTTGTCTTAACTTCCCTCTCTAGTCAAATACTCATGTAGTGCCATTTCTATGGCGATCTATTTTGTAGATGGACAATTAAATTTTTGGAATCCATCTATATTTTTCATCTAGTTTAGTGTGATTATTAAAAATTAATTTTGGTTTAAGCACTAAACTAGTAAACAATAAAAAAAATTATATAGGGCGTCAACTATTTCTATTCAGGAATTGGGCATTGAGTTTATGAATAGTTTATATTTGGTTTCCATGTTAAATCTATATGGAAAGAATTATGTAGTGATTTATAATTATATCCTTTAGCTTAAAATTATATCCTTATAAAATAATGAATATTTTAAAAAAATTAGGGATACATACATAGTGATCTGGGCAACACTTCAGGGGACAATTTGGGTGACAGTCCTACCCCAGTTGGTGGCAGAACTTCCAAGAGCCATAACTATTACACCATAGCTCCGTTTAAATCCCCATTTTAACCATTGGAAAGATAAGAATGAGGGGAAAACTGTGAAATGGCACTAAGATTTTATTATTTGGTTTTAACCCCTAAAAATCAAATAGAAGTGCCCTAAATTTTAATTTTAGTAGTGCAGTATAAAAATAATAAGTTTCAAAAAATAGTAATTTATTGAATTCTATATTATTGTAATTTATGGAAGTCAAACCATTTCATCTCCCTCAATATTGGTGACCTTCCAAATCATCCTCCTACCTTCAAAAATAAGTATAAATATATATGTAGCTCAAAAAAGAAAACATATATCTCTTCTTAGAGATAGGCATATATTGTATCTACAATTTTGAGCAATAAAACATCTCTTCTTAGAGATATCATTATTATTAGTGTCTTCTTGAAATATTAAAACTTTTAATTTTTGGATTAATGGTATCATAGTGGTTTTTTTGAAGAGTGTATGATCTTGAGGAAAAAGTCAGACTACAAGAAGCTTGGATGGCAAATATAAGATCCAACAGACTATCCACCTATTCATTCCAAATGACCTCAAATGGCAGACAACACTGAGACATTTGATCATTTCAAGTAAATAGTGAATGAATCCCTCTAACATCAGCAAGTGTAAATTCTACAACAATAAACACAAATTTTCTAATAAATCTTGATGTGAAATTCTAGCTCCTCATTTGTACCCCCACATCCTTTTAGTGCCCCAACACCCTTACGAGTTTAGGTAAATTTTGATATCCCTACATTTAAATGAAAAATCAATGTTGATGTAGTATAAAATTGGTTAGATCAATTTTCCTCCTATTTTTTTGTAAATAAATTCATAGATGAAGAGAAGATCACTTTTGCTCTTTTGAAAGCATCATTGCTTATCAAAAATTGGTGGGAAGTGTACAAGAAGATATTTAGTATAGATGATATTGGCCTTGAGGTAGAACCTACTTAAAATGATTTTATAGAAGTTTTAAAGGAACAATACTACCCCATTGGATCATATGATGATCTATATATACATTAGTAACAACTTCACTAAGGTAAGGAATAATCGGTTTAAGATTACACTAATATTTTTCATTCCTTATCTGTGAGATAGGCATCCAAGAAAGTGAGAAACACAAGGTTCTCAAATACCATGGTGGACTACAATGGTACATATAAGGGGAAATAGAACTCTTCAATTTTGGAAACCTCAGTGAAGCATACAAGTTTGTGGTGAAGATTGAGCAGAAGCATACAAGAAATAATATGAAGAATTAGCCTTCGAAATGAAAAAGGGAATTCCAAGATAAACAACTCTAAAAGGGAAAGATTGAGAAATGGTGTAATTACCATAAAAGTGGAAATTGTTCCAAATAATAATGTCAAGCCATCAAGTCCCTACTTTTTGAATCACAATATTCAACATCTACTACTCTTCCTTATACACACCCTACAGCTGAAGAGGACAAAGAAGATATTATAGATGCTGATCTTGATGCCATCATTACTTCATCATAGACCCATGACAAAAAGATAAATGATAAGGAAAGGTTGTTTCACCATAGCTTATGGGTGAAAGATAAGCTTCTACATTTCATTATTGATAGTGGGAGTCAAAAGAATTTAATCTTTGTTAATGTTGTGAAAAGTCTAAATCTATCCATGAAGCTTCACCCAAAGTCATACAGTATTGGATGGTTGAGTTCAGGGATAAGTCTCCATGTCACCCACCAATGTCTTCTTTCATATGAAATAAAACCTTTCCAATATGAGGTCTTGAGTGATGTGGTCAATCTGGATGTTTGTGATGTACTCCTTGGTCAACCATTCATGTATGATCGACATAAAATATATGAATCAAAAACTTAAAGGATCACTCTCACTCTTGGAATGCAGTGTTATAAGGTACCCAAGGTGCCACCTTCTACATTTGTCTCCTTGATTAGTTCCAAGAAATTCATTCTCATGGTGGTCAAACCTCAAAAATCCAAAAGGGTCAATGTTGCAGTCTTGACTATATAGTCAACACAACAATAGAAGAAAATGGATACCAAGCTAAGGACGTTTATGGCCTTCCATATATAGATTGATGGTAAAATAGAAATGGTGAAAAATCAAGCCCTGCATAGCTCCACAAAGCATAATCCATTCTATGTATGCATCAAGTTCCAACCCATAACACCAAATGATGTAGCCATTTCATATCATCTATCTCTATTAAACATTGCAGTCATAGAAGAACAACTAGACATTGATAAGCTTGATCTATAGAGTTTTTCTCTAGTGGATGAGAATCAGATCAAGACATAACTTCCACACTTGACAAAAAATCTTGATGAAATGGGAACCATTTCTTCTCATGGAGGGAGGAATGATCTAGAAAACACTTTAGGCGATAATTCAGGTGATGATCCTACCCCAATTGATGGTAAAACTTTTTGGAGCCATAACTTTTAAACCATAGCTCTATTTAAACTGTTAGAAATATAATATTAAGGGAAATGTTATAAGATGGCACTAAGATTTTCTCATTGGGTTTTGATCCCTAAAGATCAAATGGAAGTGCCCCAAATTTTAGTTTTAGTAGTGTAATCTAAAAATAGTAAGTCTACAAAAATAATAATTAGTCAAATTCTATATTATTGTAATTCATAGAAGTCAAACCATTTCATCTCTCTCAATATTAGTGACCTTCCATATCCTCCTCTTACCTTCAAAAATAGGTATAAATAAAAATGTAGCTTGAAAAGGAAAATAGACATCTCTTCCTAGAGATAGGCATATGTTGTATCTGCAATTTTGAGCAATAAAACATCTCTTTTCAAAGATAAAATTATTATTTGTGTTCTTGAAATATTCTTCAACCAAGACTTTTGATTTTTGTATCAGTGGTTTCAAAGCAGTTTGTCTTAAGAGTGTAAAATCTTGAAGATGAAGTCAGACTACAAGAGGCTTGGGTAGAAAATACAAGATCTAACAAAATATCAACCTATTTGCTCCAAAAGGCCTCAGATGGTAGACAACATTGAGACATCTGATACTTTCAAATAAATGGTGAATGAATCCCTCCAACAGTAGCAAGAATAACTACTACAACAATTCACCCAAATTCTCCAATAAATCTTGATGGAAAATTTTGGCTCCTCATCTACACCCCCATGTCCTATTAGTGCCCCAAAACCCTTAAAAGTTCAAGTGAATTTTAATATCCCTACATTTGAAGGAAAAATTAATGTTGATGTAGTATAAAATTAGTTAGATCAATTATCTTTCTTTTTTTTTGTAAATAAATTCACCGATGAAGAGATCACTTATAATCTTGTAAAAGTATCATTGCCTATAAAAAATTGGTGGGAAGTGTACAATAAGAGTTTTAGTATGGATGATATTGGCCTTGAAGTATAACCTACATGGAATAATTTCATAGAAGCTATAAAAGAAGAATACTACCCCATTGGAGCAAATGATGATCTATATATATAGTGTCAACAACTTCACTAAGGTAAAGAACAATTTGTTTAAGATTACAATGACATTTTTCATTCCCTATCTATGAGATTTGTCATTTAAGAAAGTGAGGAACATAAGTTTCTCAAATACCATGGTGGAATACAATGATACATATAGGGGGAAAAGGAATTTCTCAATTTGGAAATCCTCGGTGAAGCATACAAGGTCATGATGAAGATTGAGTAGAAGTATGAAAGAAAGAATACAAATAATCAACCTTTGAAATAGAAAAAGACATTCCAAGATAATCAACCCTAGAAGGGAAATATTGGAAAATGTTACGATTACCAAAAAAGTGGACTCACTTAAAAAATAATGTCAAACTATCAAGTTTCTATTTTTTGAGTCACAATCCTCAACATCTACTACTCTACTTCATACACACCCTGTAGTCGACAAGGATAGAGAAGATATTATAGATTTTGAGCCTAATGCCGTTATTATTTCATCACAAACCCATGAGGAAAGGATAGATGACAAGGAAAGGTTGTTTCACTCTATGTTATGGGTGAAAGTTAAGCCTCTAAATTTTATTCTTGATTGTGGGACTTAAAAGAATTTAATCTCTGCTAATACTATGAAAAGTCTAAATCTATCTATGAAGCCTCACCCAAAGAAATATAGTATTAGATGGTTGAGTCTAGGGAGAAACATCCATGTCACCTACCATTGTTTTCTATGCATTAAAACCTTTCCAAGATGAGGTCTTGAGTGATGTGGTCAATTTGGATGTTTGAGATGTACTCCTTGGTCAACCATTCATGTATGATTGACATGGAATATATGAATCAAGAACCTAAAGGATCACCCTTACTCTTGGAATGTGGTGATATAAGGTACCTGAGGTACCACCTTCCATATTTGTCTACTTGATTAGTGTCAAAAAATTCATTCTCATGGTGGTCAAGTCATAGAAATCCAATAGGGCTGATGTTGTAGCTCTGACTACAAAATCAATACAACTATAGAAGTAAATAGATAACAAGCTGAGGAAGTTCATAGATTTCAATTCATAGATTGATGATCAAATAGAAATGGTGAATAATCAGGCCCTACATATCTCCATAAAGTGCAGTCTATTTGAATTATGCATCGGGTTCTAACTCATGACACCAAATGATGTAGCCATTATATACCATCCACCTTTATTAAACACTTCAATCATAGCAAAAAAACTAGATATTGGTAAGTTTGATCTATAGAGTTTTTCTCTAGTGAATGAGAATCAACTCAAGACACAACTTCCATACTTGATAATGACTCTTGATGCAATGGAGACCATTGCTTCTCAAGGAGGGAGGAATGATCTAGGTAATACTTGAGGTGATAATTTGGGTAATGGTCCTACCTCAATTGGTGGTAGAACTTTTAGAATCCATAACTTATACACCATAGCTCCATTTGACTCTCCATTTAAATCATTGAAAATCTAATAATGAAGGGAGTGTTGTGAGATGACACTGAGCTATGTTTAATGTTTTTTTACCTCTAAAAACCAAATAAAAGTGCCCTAAATTTTAATTTTAGTAGTGTAGTCTAAAAATAGTAAGTTTTTAAAAATAGTAATTTTTCAAATTATGTATTATTGTAATTCATGGAAGTCAAACCATTTCATCTCGCTCGATATTTGTGACCTTCCACATCCTCCTTTTATCTTTAAAAATAGGTATAAATAGATATGTATCCTGAAAAGGAAATAGACATCCCTTCCCATAGATAGGCATATGTTGTATCTATAATTTTGAACAATAAAACATCTCTTTTCAAAGATAACATTATTATGTGTGTTCTTAAAATATTATTCAACCAAGAAATTTGAGTTTTGGATTAGTGTTATTAGATTGGTTTATCTTAAGAGTGTATAATCTCAAAGATGAGGTCAAACTATAGGAAGCTTGGGTAAAAAATATAAGATCTAGTAGACTATTCATCTATTCACTCCAAATGACCTCAAATGGAAGAAAACATTGAGACATCTAATCCTTTCAATAAAATGGTGAATTAAGCCCTCCAATAGTAGAAAACATAGATGCTACAACAATTTTCCAAAATTCTTCAATAAATCTTGATGAGAAATTCTAGCTCCTCATCTGCATTCCCACATCTTTTCAATATCTGAACACCCTTCAAGGTTCAGGTGAATTTTGATATCCCTACATTTGAAGGAAAAATAAATGGTGATCTAGTAAAAAATTGGTTGGATCAATTGTCTTTTTATTTTTATATAAATAAATTCACCAATGAAGAGATCACTTTTGCTCTTTTGAAAGCATCATTTCCTGCCAAAAATTGATGAGAAGTGTAGAAGAAGAAGTTTCGTATGGATGATATTGGACTTGACGTAGAACCTACTTGAAATGATTTCATAGAAGCTATATAGGAATAATACTACCCCATTAGAACATATGATGATCTATATATATAGTGGTAACAACTTTGCTAAGGTAAGGAATAGTCTGTTCAAGATTACACTAATATTTTTCATTCCTTGTCTGCGAGATTGAACATCTAGGAAAGTGAGAAATATAAGGTTCTCAAATACCATGGTGTACTACAATGGTAAATACAGGGGGAAATGGAAATATTCAATTTGACAACCCTTGATGAAGCATACAAGTACATACTGAAGATTGAGCAGAACCAAGAAAAAAATATGAAGAATTAACTTTCAAAATAGGAAAGGAAATTCCAAGATAAGCAACCCCAAAGGGGAAAGACAGGGAAATGATGTAATTACCAAAAAAATGGAACTCACTCCAAAGAAGAATATCAAGCCATCGAGTCTCTACTTTTTGAGTCAAAATCCTCAACATCTACTGCTCTTCTTCATACACACCCTATAGTCGAAGAGGATGAAGAAGATATTGTAGATGTTGAGCCTGATGCCATCATTGCTTCATCACAGACCCATGAGGAAAGGCTAGATGATAAGGAAAGGTTGTTTCACTCTAAGTTATGGATAAAAGGTAAGCCTCTACATTTCATTCTTGATAGTGGGAGTCAAAATAATTTAAGCTCTACTAATGTTGTAAAAAGTCTAAATCTATCCATGAAACCTCACCCAAAGCAATAAAATATTGGATGGTTGAGTTCAGGGAAGAAATTTCATGTCACCTACCAATGTCTTATTTCATATGAAATAAAACCTTTCTAAGATGAGTTCTTGTGTGATGTGGTGAATCTAGATGTTTGTGATGTACTCCTTGGTCAACCATTCATATATGATCGACATGAAATATATGAATCAAGAACCTTAAGGATCACCCTCACTCTTGGAACATGGTGTTATAGGGTACCTGAGGTAACACCTTCCACATTTATATCCTTGATTAGTGTCAATAAATTAATTCTCATGATGGCCAAGCTAGAGAAATCCAAAAGGGTTGATGTTGTAGCACTGCCTACACAATCAACAAAAAAATAGAAATAAATGGATATAAAGCTGAGGAAGTTCATAGCCTTCCATCCATAGATTGATGGTCAGATAGAAATGGTAAATAATTAGGCCCTGCATAGCCCCACAAAGCATAGTCTATTCCATGTATGCATCGGGTTCTAACCCATGACACCAAATGGTGTAGTTATTTTATATCATCCACCTCTATTGAGCACTTCAGTCATAGCAAAAAAACTGGACATTAGTAAGCTTGATCTACAGAGTTTTGCACTAGTGGATGAATATCATATAAAGACATAACTACCACAATTGATAAAGAATCTTGATTAAATGGAGACCATTACTTCTCAAAGAGGGAGGAATGATCTAGGCAACACTTTAGGGGATAATTTGAGTGACAGTCCTACCTCAATTGATGATAGAACTTTGAAGAGCCATAACTTTTGCACCATAACTCTGTTTGACTCCCCATTTTAACCATTGGAAATATTAGAATGAAGAAAAAACTACGAGATGACATTGACATTTTCTAACTAAGATTTAATCCCTAAAAACTAAATAGAAGTACCCAAAATTTCAATTTTAGTAGTGAAGTCTAAAAATAATAAGTTTTTAAGAATAATAATTTCTCAAATTCTCTATTATTATAATTTATATAAGTCAAACCATTTCATCTCCATCGAGATTGGTGACCTTCCACATCCTCCTCCTACCTTCAAAAATAGGTATAAATATATATGTATCTTGAAAATGAAAACATACATCTCTTCTTAGAGATAGGCATTTATTATATCTATAATTTTGAGTAATAAAACATCTCTTCTCAGAGATAAAATTATTATTTATGTATTCTTGAAATATTTTTTAGCTAAGAATTTTGAGTTTTATATTAGTGGTATTAGATCAATTTATCTTAAGAGTATATGATCATGAGGATGAGGTCAGACTACAAAGTGCTTGGGTGGAAAATATAAGATCCAACAGACTATCCACCTATTTGTTCCAAATGACCTCAAATGGTAGACAACACTAAGACATCCAATACTTTCAAGGAAAGGGTGAATGAAGCCCTTCAAAATTAACAAGCATAGATGTTAAAAAAATTCACCTAAAATCTCTAAAAAATATTGATGGAAAATTATGGCTCCTCATCTGCACCCCCACATCCTTTTAGTTCTTCAACACCCTTCAAAGTTTAGGTGAATTTTGATATCCCTACAATTGAAGGAAAAATCAATTTTGATGTAGTAAAAAATTGATTAGATCAATTTTCTTCCTATTTTTTTGTAAATAAATTCATTGATGAATAGAAGATCATTTTTCTCTTTTTAAAGCATCATTACTTGTCAAAAATTGGTGGGAAGTGTAAAAGAAGAGGTTCATTATGAATTATATTATCCTTGAGGAAAAACCTATTTAGAATAATTTTATATAAGTTGTAAAGTAAGAATACTAACCCATTAGAGCATATGATGAGTTGTATATATAATGGAAACAACTTTATCAAGGTAAGGAAAAGTCTATTCAAGATTACACTTATAATTTTTATTCCCTATCTACAAGATTAGGCATCCAAGAAAGTGATAAACTCAAGGTTTTCAAATACCATGGTGGATTATAATGGTACATATAGGGGGAAATCAAACTCTTCAATTTGATAAACCTCAGTGAAACATACAAGTTCACGATGAAGATTGAGTAGAAGATTGAAAGAAAGAATATAAAGAATCAACCTTTGAAATGGAAAAGGGAATTATAAGATAAGAAACCCTAGAAGGGTAAGACTGGGAAATGGTGTGATTAACACAAAAGGGGAACTCACTCCAAATAATAATATTGAATAATAAAATCCTTAATTTTTGAGTCACAATCCTCAACATCTACTGCTCTGCCTCATACACACCCTATATTCAAAGAGGATGAGGATCTTATTGTAGATGCTAAGCCTGATTCCATCATTTCTTCATCATAGATCCATGAATAAAGGTCAGATGATAAAGAAAGGTTGTTTCACTCTAAGTTATGGGTGAAAGGAAGCCTCTATATTTCAATCTTAATAGTAGGAGTCAAAATAATTTAATCTTTATTAATGTTGTGAAAAGTCTAAATCTGTCCATGAAGCCTCACCTAAAGCCATACAGTATTGGATGGCTGAGTCTAGAGAGAAACCTCTATGTCAAACACCAATGTCTTCTTTCATATGCAATAAAACCTTTCTAACTTAATATTTTATATGATGTGGTCAATCTAGATGTTTGTGATGTACTCCTTAGTCATCCATTCATGTATGATCGACATGGCATTTATGAATTAAGAACTCAAAAGATCACTCTCACTCTTAGAATGTAGTGCTACAGGGTACCCGAGATACCACCTTCCACATATATATCCTTGATTAGTGATAATAAATTTATTCTTATGGTGGTCAAATCATAAAAATAAAAAAATACTGATGCTGCATCCCTAACTACATAATAAAAAAAGCAAATAGATACCAAGCTTAGGAAGTTCATGGCCTTTCATTCACATATTGATGGTTAGATACAAATGGTGAGAAATCAGATCTTTCATATCTCTACAAATCATAGTCCATTTCAAGTATGCATCAGGTTTCAACCCATGATAATAAATGATGTAGCCATTCCATATCATCCACCTCTATTAAACACTTTAGTCATAGTAGAATAACTAGACATTGGTAAGCTTGATCTATAGAGTTTTGCTCTAGTGGATGAGAATCAAACCAAGACATAATTGTCACACTTGATAAATAATATTGATGCAATGGGGAAAATTTCTTCTCAAGGAGGGAGGAATCATTCGGGCAATACTTCAGGGGACAATTCAGGTGATGGTCCTACCCTAATTGGTGCCATAACTTTTGGAAGCCATAACTTTTGAACTATAGCTCCATTTGACTCTCCATTTGAACCATTGGAAAACTAAGAATGAAAAGAGAAATATGAGATTAAACTAATCTATGATTAGTAGGTTTTGACTCTTAAAAACTAAATGTAAGTGCCTCAAATTTCAATTTTAGTAGTATAGTCTAAAAATAGTAAGTTTATAAAAATAGTAATTTCTCAAATTCTATATTATTGTAATTCATGGAAGTCAAATCATTTCATCTCTCTCGAGATTGGTGACCTTCCACATCCTTCTCCTACCTTCAAAAATAGGTATAAATAGATATGTAGTTCAAAAAGGAAAACAAAACATCTCTTTCCAGAGATAGGCATATGTTATATCTACAATTTTAAGTAATAAAACATCTCTTCTCAGAGATAACATTGTTATTTATGTGTTTTTGAAATATTATTCAATAAATAATGTTATATTTTAGATCAGTGGTATTAGAGTGGTTTATGTTAAGAGTGTATGACCTTGACGATGAGGTCAGATTACAGGAAGCTTGGGTAGAAAATACAGGATCTTGTAGACTATCCACCTGTTTGCTTCAAATGACTTCAAATGGAAAACAACACCAAGACATCCAATCCTTTCAAGGAAATGGTGAATGAATCCCTCCAATAGAAATAAGTGTATATGATATATTAAGTCACCCAAATTCTTCAAAAAATCTTGAACAAAATTTTTGGCTCCCCATCTACTCCCCTATGTCCTTTCAATGCCCCAACACCCTTTAAGGTTTAGGTGAATTTTGATATCCTTAATTTTGAAGGAAAAATCAATGTTGATGCAGTAGAAATTTTTTTAGATCAATTATCTTCCTATTTTTTTGTAAATAAATTCACTAATGAAGAGAAGATCACTTTTCTCTTTTGAAAGCATCATTTCCTGTCAAAAATTGATGGGAAGTGTACAAGAAGAGGTTTAGTATGGATGATATTAGATTTGAGGTAGAACCTACCTAGAATGATTTAATAAAAGATATAAAGGAAGAATAATACCCCATTAGAGAATATGATGATCTATATATATAGTGGCAATAAATTTTTCAAGTAACTATCTATTCAAGATTACACTGACATTTTTTATTCCCTATCTGTGAGATTGGACATTTAAGAATGTGATAAAGATAAAGTTATCAAATACCATGGTGGAATATAATGGTACATACAAGGGTAAATAGAAATTTTGAATTTGAGAACCCTCAGTGAATCATACAAGTTCATGGTGAAGATTAAACAAAAGCATGAAAGAAAGAATATGAAGAATCAACTTTTGAAATGGAAAAGGGAATTATAAGATAAGCAACCTCAGAAAGGAAAAACTAGGAAATGGTGTGATTATCATAAAATCAAAACTCACTCTAAATAAGATTTTTAATCCATAAAGTATCTAATTTTTGAGTCACAATCCTCAACATCTACTACTCTACCTCATCTACACCTTGCAATCAAAGAGGATGAAAAATATATTATAGATGTTGAACTTGATGCCATTTTTGCTTCATCATAGACACATGAGGAAAGATCATATGATAAGAAAAGGTTATTTCACCCTAAGTTATGGGTGAAAGGTAAGCCTCTACATTTCATTATTGATAGTAAGAGTCAAGAATTTAATCTCTGATAATGTTGTGAAAAGTCTAAATTTGTCCATGAAACCTCACTCAAAGCCATACAATATTAGATGGTTGAGTCCAAGGAGAAACCTTTGTGTCACCTATCAGTGTCATATTTCATATGAAATAAAACCTTTCCAAGATGAGGTCTTGTGTGATGTGGTCAATTTAGATGTTTGTGACATATTCCTTAGCTAGTCATTCATGTATGATCAACATGGCATCTATGAATTAAGAATCTGATGGATCACCTTCACTCTTGGAACATAGTGCTATAGGGTACCTAAGGTAACACCTTCCACATATATCTCCTTGATTAGTGATAATAAATTCATTATTATGGTGGTCAAACCACAGAAATCCAAAAGGGCTAATGTTGTAGCCACTACATTATCAACAAAACAATAGAAGCAAATGGATACCGAATTGAAGAAGTTCATGGCCTTCCATCCATAGATTGATGGTCAGATATAAATAGTGAAAAATCAAGTCTTGTATAGATCTAGAAATCATAGTATATTCAAAGTATGCATTGGGTTCCAACCCATGACACCAAATGATGTAGCCATTCTATATCGTCCACCTCTATTGAATACTTCAGTTGTAACAAAATAATTTAACATTGGTAAGCTTGATCTATAGAGTTTTGCTTTAGTGGATGAGAATCAAATCAAGACACAAATACCACACTTGATAAAGACTCTTTATGTAATGAGGACCATTATTTTTTAAGGGGGGAAAAATGATCCAGGTAACACTTTAAGTGATAATTCAAATGATGGTCCTACCCTAATTGGTGGCAAAACTTTCAGGAGCTATAACTTTTGCATCATAACTCTATTTGACTCCCCACTTGAACTGTTGGAAAGGTAAGAATGAGGGAACAAATTTGAGATGAAATTGAGATCCACTTATTGGGTTTTTTCCCCTAAAAATAAAATAAAAGTGCCCCAAATTTCAATTTTAGTATTGTAATCTAAAATAGTAAGTTTCTAAAAATAGTAATTTCTCAAATTCTGTATTACTACAATTCATGAAAGTTAAATAATTTCATCTCCCTTGAGATTGGTGACCTTCCACATCCTCATCCTACCTTTAAAAATAGGTATAAATATATATGTAGCCCAAAAAATAAAATAGACATCTCTTTTTAGAGATAAGTATATGTTGTATCTATAATTTTGAGTAATAAAACATCTCTTCTCAGAGATAACATTATTATTTGTATGTTTTTAAAATATTTTTCAACCAATACTTTTGAATTTTGCATCAGTGGTATCAGATTTTTTTTAAGAGTATATGATCTTGAGGAAGAAGATAAACTATAGGAAGCTTGGGTGGAAAATATAAGATCCAGCAGATTATCCACCTATTTGCTCCAAATCATATCAAATGGTGAACAACATTGAGACATTTGATAATTTCAAATAAATGGTGAATGAATCCCTTTAATATAGGTAAGTGCATATGATATAATAATTTACCTAAATTCTCCAATAAATCTTGATGGGAAATTTTGGCTCCTCATCTGCATCTCCACATCCTATCAGTGCCCCAACACCTTTCAAGGTTTAAATGAATTTTGATATCCCTATATTTGAAGGAAAAATTAATGATGATGTAGTATAAAATTGGTTGGATAAATTATCTTAATATTTTTTTGTAAATAAATTCACCGATGAAGAGATCACTTTTGCTCTTTTAAAAGCATCATTGCCTATCAAAAATTGGTAGAAAGTGTAGAAGAAGAGGTTCACTATGGATGATATAGGTCTTGAGGTAGAACCTACTTGGAATGATTTCATAGAAGTTGTAAAGGAATAATACTACCCTATTGGAACATATGATGATTTTATATATAGTGGAAATAACTTTATCAAGGTAAGGAATAATCTATTCAAGATTACACTAATATTTTTCATTCTCTATCTACGAGATTGGGCATCTAGGAAAGTGAAAAACATAAGGTTCTCAAATACCATGGTGGACTAAAATGGTACATATAGGGGGAAATAAAACTCTTCAAATTGGAAACCCTTGATGAAGCATACAAGTTCATGGTGAAGATTGAGTAGAAGCATGAAAGAAAGAATACGAAGAATTAACCTTCAAAATGGAAAAAGGGAATTCCAAGATAAGTAACCCCAGAAGGGAAAGATTGGGAAATGGTGTGATTACCATAAAAGTTAAAATCACTCTAAATAAAAATGTTGAGCCATCAAGTCCCTAATTTTTGAGTCACAATCCTCAACATCTACTGCTCTATCTCATACACATCCTGTAGTCAAAGAAGATGAAGAAAATATTATAGGTGTTGAGTCTGATGCCATCATTGCTTCATCACAAAACCATAGATGATAGTTAAAGGTTATTTCATTCTAATTTATGGGTGAAAGATAAACCTCTACATTTCATTCTTGATAGTGGGAGTCAAAATAATTTAATATCTATTAATAATGTGAAAAGTTTAAATCTGTCAATGAAGCTTCACTCAAAGCCATATAGTATTAGATGGTTGAGTCTAGGGAGAAACATTCGTGTCACCCACTGGTGTCTTATTTCATATAAAATAAAAATTTTCCAAGATGAGGTCTTGTGTGATGTGGTCAATTTAGATGTTTTTGATCTATTCCTTGGTCAGCCATTCATGTATGATCGACATGTCATCTATGAATCAAGAACCTAAAAGATCATCCTCACTCTTGGAACATGGTTATATAGGGTACTCAAGGTACCACCTTCCACATCTATCTCATTAATTAGTCCCAATAAATGCATTCTCATGGTGGTCAAGCCATATAAATCCAAAAGGGTTGATGTCGCAGCCTTGACTACATTATCAATACAATAACATAAGCAAATGGATACTAAGCTGAGGAAGTTTATATCCTACCATCCATAAATTAATGGTTAGATAGAAATAGTGAATAATCAAGTCTGGTATAGCTCCATAAAGCATAGTATATTCTAAGTATGCATTAGGTTACAACCCATGACACTAAATGATGTAGCCATTCCATATAATCCATCTTTATTGAACACTTTAATCATAGCAGAATACCTAGACATTGGTAAGCTTGATCTACAAATTTTTTCTCCAGTGGATGAAAATCAGATCAAGACACAACTATCACACTTCATGAAGACTCTATATGTAATGGGGACTATTAATTCTCAAATAAAGAGGAATGATTTGGGCAACACTTTAGGTGATAATCCGGGTGACGGTCCTAATCCAATTGGTGGTAGAACTTTTAGGAGCCTTAACTTTTACACCATAGCTCCATTTGACTCCCTGTTTGAACTGTTGGAAAGCTAAGAATAAATGGAATATAGTGAGATATCTAGAAAATCTAATAAATATGTTTTTACCTTTAAAAACTAAATAGAAGTGCTGTAAATTTTAATTTTAGTAGTGTAGTATAAAATAGTAATTTTTTAAATTTTGTATTATTGTAATTCATGAAATTCAAACTATTTTATCTCCCTCGATATTGGTGACCTTTCACATCCTCTTTCTACCTTAAAAAATAATTATAAATAGATATGTATCCCAAAAAGGAAAATAAACATCTCTTCCTAGAGATAGAAATATGTTGTATTTGTAATTTTGAGCAATAAAACATCTTTTTCAGAGATAACATTATTATTTATTTATTCTTGAAATATTTTTCAACCAAGACTTTTGAGTTTTGGATTAGTGATATTAGACAGGTTTGTCTTAAAAGTGTATGATCTCAAGGATGAGGTCAAAATACATGAATCTTGGGTGAAAAATACAAGATCTAACAAACTATCCATCTATTCACTTCAAATGACCTCAAATGGTAGATAACATGGAGACATCTGATCCTTTCAAAGAAATGGTGAATGAATCCCTCTAATAACAATAAGTGTAGATAATATAATAATTTATCCAAAATTTTAAATAAATTTCAATGGAAAATTCTAGATCCTCATCTACACCCCACATCCTTTCAGTGCCCCAATACCTGTCAAAGTTTAGGTGAATTTTGATATCACTACATTTGAATGCAAATTCAATGCTGATGTAGTAGAAAATTGGTTGGATCAATTTCTTCCTATTTTTTGATAAATAAATTCACCAATGAAGAGAAGATCACTTTTACTCTTTTGAAAGCATCATTTTATCAAAAATTGGTGAGAAGTGTACAAGAAGAGGTTTAGTATGGATGATATTGGCCTTGAGGTAGAACCTACCTAGAATGATATCATTAGAGCTGTAAAGAAAGAATACTACCTCATTGAAGTATATGATGATCTGTATATATAGTGGAAACACTTTTCCAAGATAAAGAATAGTATGTTCAAGATTATACTGATATTTTTCATTTCCTAATTGTGAGATTGGGCATCCAAAAAAGTGAGAAACACAAGGTTCTCAAATACCGTGGTGGACTACGATAGTACATACAGGGGGAAATGAAACTCTTGAATTTGGGAACCCTTGATGAATCATAAAAGTTTATGGTGAAGATTGATTAGAAGCATGAAAGAAAGAATATGAAGAATCAACATTCAAAATAGAAAATAAAATTCCAAGATAAACAACCCCAAAAGTGAAAAATTGAGAAATGGTGTGATTACCAAAAAAGTGGAACTCACTCTAGAGAAGAATGGCAATCCATCAATTTCCTACTTTCTGAGACATAATCCTCAACATATACTTCTTTGCCTCATACATACCTTGAAGTTGAAGAGACAAAGAAGATATTGTAGATGCTAAGCCTAATGTTATCATTATTTCATCATAGACCCATGAGAAAAGGATAGATGATAAGAAAAGGCTGTTTCACTATAAGTTATGGGTGAAAGATAAACCTTTACATTTCATTATTTATAGTGAGAGTCAAAATAATTTAATCTCTGCTAATGTTGGGAAAATTCTAAATCTATCCATGAATCCTCACCCAAAGCCATACAATATTGTATGATTGAGTCCAGGGAGAAACCTCTGTGTCACCCACCAATGTCTTTTTTTTATATGTAATAAAACCGTTTCAAGATGAGGTCTTATGTGATGTGATCAATCTAGATGTTTATGATGTAATATTTGGTTAGCCATTCATTTATGATCGATATGGCATCTATGAGTCAAGACCTAAAAAATCACCCTCACTCTTGGAATGTGGTGCTACAGAGTACTGAGGTACCACTTTCCACATCTATATCCTTTATTAATGTCAAGAATTTTTTTATTATGGTGGTCAAGCCATAAACATTAAGAAAGGTTGCTATTTCAGCCCTAACTACAAATCAACACAACAATAGAAGCAAATAGATATTAAGCTGAGGAAGTTTATGACCTTCTATCCACATATTGATGATTAGATAGAAATAGTGAACAATCAGGTCCTACATAGCTCCATAGAGCATATTCCATTCAATTATGCATCAGGTTCCAACCCATAACACCAAATGATGTAGACAT
Organism: Torreya grandis; assembly: GCA_037957365.1. Taxonomy (NCBI): domain Eukaryota; kingdom Viridiplantae; phylum Streptophyta; class Pinopsida; order Cupressales; family Taxaceae; genus Torreya; species Torreya grandis. Next base: position 590,666 of record JARHVA010002012.1, on the reverse strand, counting down.
TCCATATCATCCACCTTTATTGAACACTTCAATCATAACCGAACAACTAGACATTGGTAAGATTGATCTATAGAGTTTTTCTCTAGTGGATGAGAATTAGATCAAGACATACCTACCACATTTGATAAATACTCTTGATGCAATGAGAATCATTTATTCTCAAAGAGGGAGGAATGACCCAGGCAATATTTTAGGTGATAATTTGGGTGATGGTCCTACTTAAATTGGTGATAGAACTTTTAGGAGCCATAACTTTTACATCATAGCTCTGTTTGACTCTCTGTTTGAACCATTGGAATGATAAGAATGAGGGAAATACTATGAGATGGGACTGAATTTTTTTAATAAATTTTAATAATAAAAAATTAAATGAAAGTTCCCAAAATTTTAATTTTAATAGTGCAATCTAAAAATAGTAAATTTCTAAAAATAATAATTTCTTGAATTCTTTATTATTATAATTCATGAAAGTTGAACCATTTCATCTCTCTCAAGATTGGTTACCTTCCACATCCTCCTCCTCCCTTAAAAAATAAGTATAAATAGATATGTAAATCAAAAAGGAAAATAGACATCTCTTCTCAGTGATAGGCATATTTTGTATCTGTAATTTTGAGCAATAAAACATCTCTTCTCAGATATATCATTATTATTTATGTGTTTTTAAAATATTCTTCAACCAAGAATTTTGAGTTTTAGATCAGTGGTATCAGAGTAGTTTGTCTTAAGAGTGTATGATCTTGAGGATGAGGTCAGACTATAAGAAGCTTGGGTGGAAATTATAAGATCCAATAGACTATCCACCTATTTATTCTAAATGACCTCAAATGGTAGATACCATCGAGACATATAATCCTTTAAATAAAATGGTGAATGAATCCCTCTAATATCAAAAAACAAATATGTTACAAAAATTCACCCAAATTCTTAGAAAAATCTTGATGAGAAATTCTAGCTTCTCATCTACACCCCCATGTCCTTTCAGTGCTTCAACACCCTTCAAGGTTCAGGTGAATTTGTGATATCCCTACAATTGAAAATAAATTAATGTTGATGTAGTAGAAAATTGGTTAGATCAATTGTCTTCCTATTTTCATGTAAATAAATTCACTAATTAAGAGATCACTTTTGCTCTTTTGAAAGCATCATTGCCTATCACAAATTGATGGGAAGTGTAAAAGAAGAGGTTAAATATGGATGATATTAGCCTTGAGGTAGAACCTACTTATAATGATTTCATAGAAGCTATAAAGAAAGAATAATACTCCATTGGAGCATATGATGATCTGTATATACAGTGGTGACAATTTTGCCAAGGTAAGGAATAGTCTATTTAAGATTACACTAACATTTTTCATTCTTTGTCTGTGAGATTGGGCATCTAGGAAAGTAAGAAACATAAGGTTTTCAAACATTATGGTGGAATACAATGGTACATATAGGTGGAAATGGGACTATTCAATTTGGTAACTCTCAGTGAAGCATACAAGTTCACAATGAAGATTGAGTAGAAGCATGAAAGAAAGAATACAAATAATCAACCTTTGAAATGGAAAAGGGAATTCCAAGATAAGCAAACCTAGAAGGGAAAGAATGAGAAATGGTGTAATTATCATAAAATTGAAACTCACTCCAAAGAATAATGTTGAGCTATCAAGTCCCTACTTTCTAAGTCATAATCCTCAACATCTAATACTCTACCACATACACACCCTATAGTTGAAGATAATAAAGAAGATATTGTAGATGCTAAGCCTGATGCCATCATTGTTTCATCATAGACCCATAAGGAAAATCTAGATGATAAGGAAAGGTTATTTCACTCTAAGTTATGGGTGAAAGGTAAGACTCTACATTTTATTCTTTATAGTGGGAGTCAAAAGAATTTAATCTCTACTAATGTTATGAAAAGTATAAATCTATTTATGAAGAATCATCCAAAGCCATACAATATTAGATGGTTGAGTCTAAGGATAAACCTTCGTGTCACCCACCAGTGTCTTTTTTCATATGTAATAAAACATTTCTAAGATGAGGTCTTGTGTGATGTGGTCAATATAGATGTTTATGATGTATTATTTAGTTAGCCATTCATGTATGATCGACATGGCATCTATAAATCAAGAAACCAAAGGATCACCCTCACTCTTAGAATGTGGTGCCATAGGGTACCTAAGTTACCACCTTCCACATCTATCTTCTTGATTAGTGCTAATAAATTTGTTTTCATGGTATTCAATCCACAAAAATATAAAAGGGCCGATGTTGCAACCTTGACTACATAATCAACACAACAACATAAGCAAATAGATACCAAGCTAAGGAAGTTCATGACCTTCTATCCACAAATTGATGGTCAGATAGAAATAGTGAGTAATCAAACCCTACATAGCTCTAAAAATCATAGTCCATTCGAGGTATGCATTAGGTTCTAACCCATAACACCAAATGATGTAGCCATTCTATGTCATCTACTTCTATTAAACACTTTAGTGATACCATAATAATTAGACATTGGTAATCTTGATCTATATAGTTTTTCTCTAGTGGATAAGAATCAGATCAAGACACAACTACCACACTTGATAAAGACTCTTGATGTAATGGAGACTATTACTTCTCAAAGAGGGAGAAATGATCTAGGCAACAATTTAGGTGACAATTTCAACGATAGTCCTACCCCAATTGGTGACAGAACTTTTGGGAACCATAACTTTTACATCATATCTCTATTTGACTCCTCATTTGATGTCAAAGGTCTAGCATTATTGATGATAAAGGCCCCATTGCATTCAATAGTGTTTTTAATATTCATATCTTGGCTAATATGTGTTAATATATATTTAATATTAATGAATATATTTTTGGTTGCATATAAGTCAAAATATGGCCCATGGAGAAGTCAAAGAGTCACGGGGTAAAAGATGAAAGAGGAATATGATGCATTTTCTCATGAAGTGTCACCTTGAGGAATTTCAAGAGTCACCATGTGAAGATAAAAGAGATATGACACATTTTTCTATGAAGAGACACTTTGAGGAATACAAAAAGTCACCAAGATAAAGATAAAATAGGAAATGATGTTTTTGCTTATGAAAGGTCACCATATGACTTTTCAAATGCAAGGATATGAAGGGTCATGCAAGTTTGGTGCCATTTTATATAAGGATTGAAGGGTCACAAAGGGTGAAGGTCAAAGGTCATTTGAAAAGCTAAATAAAGGCTTGAAAATTTATTTATAATATGTAAAAGATTTCATAGTTTGTATTTGTTTTCAAAGAGAAAAGTAGGAGATATTGTAGAGTTTTATCATTTGTTGAGTAAGCAACATTCAAAGATAGTTTTGTTTTATACACAAGAGAGGTTGGTGCTCCTATGGGTTGTTTCTCATGAATTTTGTAAGGATTTGGTGCTCACAAATAGTTTATATGTTGGTGCTCGGTAAAGGGGTTGGTGCTCCTACAATTTGGTGCTCATTCATATACTTGAGATTATTCTCCATGGTTTTTTCCACTTTAGGTTTCCACATAAAACTATGGTCTCTCTCTCTCTCTCTCTCTCTCTCTCTCTCATATGGTGCAAACTATTATTTTAGTTTTATTGCATATATTGAATATATGATTGAGTGGTTAAAGAAAAGAAATCAGTTTAAATATATGATATATAATATACTGATTCACCCCCCTCTCAGTATATTTCATGCTTAACAATTGGTATCAGAGTAGGTTCTTTTTGAAAAAAATTTACATCTTGAAGGAAGATCAAGAAAGTATGATGGCTAGATCACATGAAGGATTTTATACAAATAAGACATGTTTGTTTGATGGAATGAATTATGTTTTTTGGAGTATAAGGATGAAGACTTATTTCATGGCCCTTGGATTCGACATATGGAAAGTAATGGTGGAATAATATGAAGAGCCACAGACACTTGTAACTACTCTGATAGAAAAGAAGGCAAGTAAAAATAATGATATAATTTTAAATGTTATTTTATGTGGTTTATGTGAATCAAAATTTATTAAAGTTATGTAATGTAAGTCTGCTCATAAAACTTGAGAATATTTACAAAGGTGATGGAAAGGTTTAGCAATCTAAGTTTTAAACTTTCAGAAGATAGTTTGAGAGTTTGAAGATGGAAGAAGAAAAAAATATATAAAGTTATCTCTTGTGAGTTGATTAAATAGTCAATCAAATTCAAGGTCTTGAAGAAAATTTAGAAGAGTCAATTGTGATTCAAAAAGTTTTGAGATATCTACCATTGAGATATGATGCAAAAGTTTTAGCAATTGAAGAGATGAAAAATTTAGCCAAGCTAAAGATGGATGACTTTCATGGTATTCTTACAGTATATGAGATGCAGACTGAATAAGATAAACCATCAAAGAGAGAAGCAACTTTCAAGACATCAAAGAAAGAGAAGGCTAAGATTCAAGAATCAAGTGATAGTTCTAGTGATGATGAAGATGATAATGGAGCTCTTTTCATTCACAAGCCAAAAAAGGGCATAAATAAATATCAAGAAAAATTAAATTTTAAATATTTTAATTATGAAATGATTATATATTTTGTAGCTAAATACCCAAATAAGGGTAATGATGATAATGAAGAAAGAAAGTCTACATACAAGAAGAATTTTAAAGGAATATTCAAGAAGGGATTTGAGAGGAAGAGTTTGTATTCTAAAGGTCCTAGCTCAGCCGAAGATAGTGGAGTTAATGACTTAGAGGAAGAAGAGATTCTATTCATGGCCAAACATGAAGATACCTCTACAAGAAAAAATATAGATGATCAAGAAGAAGAGCAAGATGAAGCTAAAGTGAATCTAGAAGGAGAACTCATTTATAACTTAAAAGTGTTAAAAGCTCTTGAAAATAAGAATCGAAGATTAAAGCTCCAGATTGAGAAAAATAAAAAGAATTCAAAGGAAATAATTGAAGATCTACAAGCATACTTTGAAGAAGCCAAGAAGAATAAAAAATATCTAATGGCACAGTTAAAAATAGTAAGTAAAGAATGTGAAAGGTATGTTATTGAAAATGATTCTTTAAAAGCATATCTTCATAAAACAAATAAAGCAATCAATGATAAAGCAGCCAATGATTCAAAATTTGAGAATAATACAAATATATTAAATAAGATATCATAAAATAAAAAATCAATGTCAGATAAGAAGAGTATTAGATTTGAAAAGAAGAAAGAGGAGGTCACTACTTTTACAAAAAATGAAAAAAGAAAGAGCTGTGTTGAAGCTCTTATAAAATAAGAAATAAAAAGGGAAGATGTTAAGAATACAAAGAACATCTCAAACAAAGAAGGTTGGAGGGAAAAAAGCTATAAAAGGCAATCAAGTTAGAGATACACAAATAGGTCCTATTTTTATGGTTATTATTTTATTGTAATGGATATGGTCTTAAGAAATTAGAATATCAGAAAAGAGATAATAATTTCAAAATTAAGGAAAGTCATGCAAAGTCAAGTAGAAGCTACAACTCTTTTGTTTCTCTATTAGGCTTTCATGAAGAGGCCATAATATGTTACAAGTGTAAAAACTTTGGAAACATATCCTAGTACTATATAAGTGTGTTTGAGTTAGTCAAGAAAGACTAGAGTTTCAAGGCTCCATTCATTAAGAAGAAAGTTTAGACAAGTTCTTGGTAAAAGAAACAACCTAAAAAATCTATGTTGGTGCAGATAGCTTTGCATGTAAGAAATAAAGAAAAGCCATGGTTCATTAATAGTGGATGTTTGAGTCACATGATAGGAGATAAGTGCAAGTTCATAATCTTATAAAATATTAATGGTGGCATAGTAAAATTTGGAGATAATACTACTGCCAAAATTGCTGAAAAAGATACACTAAGTTTGGATAATGGTAGAACTAAAACTGAAAATGTTTTATATGTAGAAGGTCACATAATATTTTGAGTGTAAGTCAAATATGTGATCAGGGGAACACACTAAATTTTTATGTAGAAGGCTATGAAATCAAAATAAAATATTTAGATGTATTGGTTGTAGATGCTCAGAGAATAGGGAATAACTTGTATATGTTATCAGCTATCAAAGGTCAAAGATGTTGTTTGAGTTAGATTGAAGAAATTTGGATATAGAACAGGAGAATGAGGCACATAAATTTTGATAATCTTGTAAATATCAACAAAAATCAAGCAATTATAAATATTTCAAATATTACAAAGTCATTCGACACACTTTATAAACCTTGTCAACATGGGAAGCAGGCTAGAAGGCAGTTCAAAACAAAAGAGTACTCGACCACTCAGATGCTAGAGCTTGTTCACACTGACCTATGTGGACCTATGAGGAATAAAAGTACTCAAGGTGAGAAATATTTCATGTTGCTTATTGATAATTTTTCACATATGACTTGGGTAATGTTTTTAAAGAAAAAATTAGAATATTTTAGATATTTCAAAACATTCAAAGCATTAATTAAGAATGAAACAAATTTGAAGATTAAGTGTCTAAGATTAGATCGATGAAGAAATTCATGCCATATTAATTTATTTATTTTTGTGAAGATCATGGAATAAAGAGACATTATTCAATAGTCAAAACTCTATAGCAAAATGAAGTAGTTGAATAGAAAAATAGAATAGTTTAGGAGATGGCGAAGACAATGCTAAATGAATCCAAGATAGCAAATAAATATTGGAGAGAGGTAGTTGCTACAATAGTGTATATTAAAAATAGATCATTATTGAGACTCAATAATGACAAGACTCTTTATGAGCTATGGAAAGATAAATTAGTAACAGTTGATTATTTTAGAGTTTTTAGCAATAGATGCTTCATAAAAAGAATCGATGAAAAACTTGGTAAGCTTGAATCTAAGTAGATGAAGGTATATTTATTGGTTATTCTTACAAAAGTAAAGCTTATAAATTTTATAAAAAAATAACTAAGAAAATTATTAAAAGTGTAAGCGTTAGGATAGAAGAAGATGGAACATAAAGAATCAATGATCCAGTAGATATTCTTGAAATCATTGAAGAAGAAAGTTTTAAAGAATCAGATGAAGATGAGGAGAAAGAGGAAAAGGGAACCAAAACTCCATCCAAATATGTTCAAAGAAATCATAATTAAAGTGACATCATCAAGGACATAAATGAAGGAATTCATACCAGAAAAATGATGGTAAGTGAATCTGAGTAAGTTAATTTATTTTTGTTATCCAAAATTTAGCCTAGAACTTTTTTAGAAGCTAGACATAATAATCATTGGGTTAAGGCTATATACGAAGAATTAAATCAAATAGAAAATAATGATACTTGGAAATTAGTGCCTAGACTAAAAGATCATAATGTGATAGGAACAAAATGGGTTTATAGAAATAAGTTGAATAAAAATGGAGAAGTGACTAGAAATAAATCAATATTAGTATGTAAAGGATATGCTCAAATTGAGATAATAGATTTTGAATAAAATTCTGTACCACTAGTAAGGTTAGAGTCTATTAGAGTGTTTTTTGTATATTTAGTGTTTAAAATTTTCAAAGTATCTCAGATGGATGTTAAATCTACCTTCCTAAATATGAATCTTAAATAAGAGGTCTACATTAAGAAGCTTAAGGGATTTATTCTCTCAAATATTAGTAACCATTTATGTAGATTGAAGAAAGTATTGTATGGATTGAAACAAGCTCTTAGAGCTTGGTATGCAAGACTTGATAAGTACCTACAAGATCAAGGTTTTAAGAGAAGATTTGTTGATAGTAATCTGTACATCAAAATAAAAGGTGGGCATCAATTGATTGTTATGGTATATGTTGATGATATCATTTTTGGAAGAAATATTGAAAAGATGACAAAAGAATTTTTTGATAGAATACAAAAAGAATTGAGATGTCTATGCTTGAAGAATTTTCATTTTTCTTAGGATTGCAAATATTTTAGTCAAATAAAATAATTTCTATATCTCAAAGTAAATATGATAAGAAAATGTTAAATAAATTTGGTTTTGAGGATTGTGAACGAGTTGGCACACCAATGTGTACAAGAAATAAGGTGAGCAAGGATGAAGATTCACCTATTACAGATCAATATTTATATAGATCTATGATTGGTAGTCTTTTATATTTGATAGCATCGAGGCCAGACATCATGTATGTAATAGGTATGGTTGCAAGATATTAGTCATCTCCAAAAGATAGTCATATTTAGTTGGTGAAAGAATATTTAGATATATCAAAGAGATATTGGATTATGGATTATGGTATCCCATAGGTAGATATTTTACTTTTGTTACTTATATAGATTTAGATTGGGTAAGGTGCTTGGATGATAGAAAGAGTACAAATGAAGGAGCTTTATTCCTTGGTGATAGCTTAAAACATGGCTAAGCAAGAAGCAAAATTTAGTATCACTTTCTATAGCTAAAGTAGAATATATTGCAACAATATTGTGTTTTACTTAAGTGCTTTGGATGAAGCAAACTTTGGAAGATATCAAGGTAAATTATGATGAACTGATTTCTAGTTTTTGTGATAACACAAGTGATATAAATATTTTGAAGAATCTAGTAATGCATTCAAGAACAAAACATATTCCTATTAGATATCACTTCTTAAGAGAGCAGGTTACAGATCAATAGGTTTAGATGGAATATATTGGTACTACAAAGTAGATTGTAGATATTTTCACAAAGGTACTACCAAAAGACACATTTGAGTATCTGAAAAATAAGTTGAGAGTAATTTCTTTTACTTCCTACCATTGAGGTTTAGCATCAGTTGAGGGGGAGCTAACTGTTAGCTCCAAGTAGGCCCTTTGCCATTGATGTCAAAGGGGGAGAATAATAGGTATAGGTGTAGATGTAAAAATAGGTATAAGGAATAGATACATGTTACTAAAGTAAGGGGGAGTTATTGTAAAATTTTTAGATGATAGTATGTACAGATTTCAAGATGTGGCAATTTTAGTTTGAGGTTGCCATCAATGATAAAGGGAGAGATTATTAAAAATATTGTCATTGATGTCAAAGGTCTAGCATTATTGGTGATAAAGTCCCCATTACATTTAATGGTGTTTTTAATATTCATATCTTGGCTAATGTGTGTTAATATTTATTTAATATCAATGAATATATTTTTGGTTGCATATAAGTCAATAGAGGGCCCATGGAGAAGTCGAAGAGTCACGAGGTAAAAGATGAAAGAGGAATGGGACGTATTTTCTCATGAATAGTCACCTTGAGGAATTCCAAGAGTCACCATGTGAAGACAAAAGAGGCATGGCATATTTTTCCATGAGGGGACACTTTGAAGAATATTAAAAGTCACCAAGATAAAGACAAAAGAGAAAATGATGATTTTGCTTAAGAAGGATCACCATATGACTTTTCAAATGCAAGGATACGAAGGGTCATGCAAGTTTGGTGCCATTTTCTATGAGGATTGAAGGGTCACAAAGGGTGAAGGTCAAAGGTCATTTAAAAAACTAAATAAAATTTGGAGAAGCTATTTTTAATATGCAAGAGATTGCATAGTTTGTGTTTATTTTCAAAGAGAGAAAAGTAGGAGATATTATAGAGTTCTATCATTTTTTGAGTAAGAAATATTGAAAGATAGTTGTGTTTTATACACAAGAGAGGTTGGTGCTCCTGTGGGTTGGTGCTCATGAATTTTGTAAGGGGTTGGTGCACCTATGGGTTGGTGCTCATAAATAATTGTTGTGTTGGTACTCGATAAAAGGGTTGGTGCTCTTACAAGTTGGTGCTTTTGAACTTTTTATTTTGATTTGGTGCTCATTCATATACTTGATATTATTCTCTGTGGTTTTTTTCACTTTGGGTTTCTACGTAAAAATTTGGTCTCTCTCTCTCTCTCTCATGTGGTGAAAATTATTATTTTAGTTTTATTGCATATCTTAAATGTATGATTGAGTGATTAAAGAAAAGAAAATAGTTTAAATATAAGATATATAATATACTAATTCACCTCCCCCCCCATATTATTATATTTCATGCTTAATAGATGAGGTCATATTACATGAAGCTTAGATAGAAAATACAAGATTCAATAGATTATCTACCTGTTTGCTCCAAATGACGTCAAATGATAGATAATATTGAGACATCCGATCCTTTCAAAGAAATGGTGAATGAAGCCCTCTAATAGTAGAAATCATAGATTTGATAAAAAATTTACTCAAATTCTCTAACAAATCTTGATGAGAAAATCTAGCTCCTCATCCACACCCCCATGTCCTTTTAGTACCCCAACACCCTTCAAGGTTTAGGTGAATTTTGATATCCCTATATTTGAAGGAAAAATAAATGCTAGTGTAGTAAAAAATTGATTAGATTAATTGTCTTCCTATTTTTCTATAAATAAATTCACTGATAAAAAGATCACTTTTGCTCTTTTGAAAGAATCATTGCCTGTCAAAAATTGGTGGGAAGTGTACAAGAAGAGATTCAGTACAAATGATATTGGCCTTGAGGTAGAACCTACCTAGAATGATTTCATAAAATTTATAAATGAATAATACTACCTTATTAGAGTATATGATGATCTGTATATATAGTGGCAACAACTTCACCAAGGTAAGGAAAAACCTATTCAAAATTATACTGACATTTTTTATTCCATGTCTACAAGATTGGAAATCCATAAAAGTGAGAAACATAAGGCTATCAAATACCATGGTGGACTACAATGATACATATAGGGGGAAATGAAACTCCTCAATTAAAAAATCCTCGATGAATAATATATGTTTATGGTGAATATTGAGCAGAAGCATGAAAGAAAGAATACTAAGAATCAATCTTCGAAATGGAAAAGATAATTCCAAGATAAATAACCTCAAAAGGGAAAGACTAGAAAATGATGTGATTACCATAAAAGTGGAACTTAATCCAAAGAAGAATGTCAAGCCATCAAGTCCTTACTTTTTGAGTCACAATCCTCAATATCTATTACTTTGCCTCATACACACCCTATAATCGAAGAAGATGAATAAGATATTATAGATGCTAAGATTGATGCCATCATTGCTTCATCACAGACCCATGAGGAAATCCCAAATGATAAGAAAAGGTTGTTTCACTCTATGTTATGGGTGAAAGGTAAGCCTCTACATTTTATTCTTGATAGTGGGAGTCAAAAGAATTTAATCTCTACTAATGTTATGAAAATTCTAAATCAGTCCATGAAGCCTAACCTAAAGCTATATAGTATTGGATGGTTGAGTCTAGAGAGAAACCTCTATGTCACCCACATGTGTCTTCTTTTATATGAAATAAAACCTTTCCAAGATGAGGTCTTATGTGATGTGATTAATCTGGATGTTTGTGATATACTCCTTGGTCAGCCATTCATGTATTATCGACATGAAATCTATGAATCAAGAACTTGAAGGATCACCCTCACTCTTGAAATATAGTGCTACAGGGTACTTGAGGTACCACTTTCCACATCTATTTCCTTGATTAGTGACAAAAAAATATTTTCATGGTGGTTAAGCCACAAAAATCTAAAAGGGCTGATGTTGCAACCCTGACTACACAATCAACACAATAATAGAAGTAAATGGATACCAAGTAAAAGAAGTTCATGGCATTTTCATCTTCCTTGAGATTGGTGACCTTCCATATCCTCCTCCTACCTTCAAAAATAGGTATAAATATATATGTAGGTTAAAAGGTAAAATAAATATCTCTTCTCAGAGATAAGCATATGTTGTATCTATAACTTTGAGAAATAAAACATCTCTTCTCAAAGATGGCATTATTATTTGTATATTCTTAAAATATTTTTCAACCAAGACTTTTGAGTTTTGGATCAATGGTATCAGAGTGGTTTGTCTTAAGAATGTATGATCTTGAAGATGAGGTCAGACTATAAAAATCTTAGGTAAAAAATACAAGATCTAGCAGACTATCCACTTATTCATTACAAATGACATCAAATGGTAGACAACACCGAGACATCTGATCCTTTCAAAAAATGGTGAATGAATTACTCCAATACTAGAAATTTTAGATGTTATAACAATTCACTCAAATTCTTCAATAAATCTTGATAAAAAAATTTGGCTCCTCATCTGCACCCCTACATCCTTTCAGTGCCCCAACACCATTCAAGGTTCAAGTGAATTTTGATATCCCTACATTTGAAGGCAAAATCAATGTTGGTGTAGTATAAAATTGGTTGGATCAATTGTCTTCCTATTTTTCTATAAATAAATTCATCGAAGAAGAAATATCACTTTTGCTCTTTTGAAAACATCATTGCCTGACAAAAATTGGTAGAAAGTGTACAATAAGAGGTTCAATATGGATGATATTAAAATTTAAGTAGAACCTACTTAGAATAATTTCATATAATATGTAAAAGAAGAATACTACCCCATTGGAGCATATGATAATCTATATAGATAGTGGCAACAATGTCGCCAAGGTAAGGAATAGTCTGTTTAGGATTACACTGACATTTTTCATTCTCTGTCTGTGAGATTGGGCATCCAAAAAAGTGATAAATATAAGGTTCTAAAATACCATGGTGGAATATAATGGTAGATACAAGGGGAAATGGAAGTCATCAATTTGAAAACCCTCGGTGAAGCATACAAGTTCATAGTGAAGATTGAGTAGAAGCATGAAAAAAAGAATACAAAGAATCAACCTTCGAAATGGAAAAAAGAATTCTAAGATAAGTAACCATAAAAGTAAAAGACTAGGAAATGATGTGATTACCAAAAAAGGGGAACTCACTTTAAAGAATAATGTCAAGCTATCAATTCCCTACTTTCAAAGTCACAATCCTCAACATCTACTATTATGTCTCATACACACCCTGCAATCAAAGAAGATGAAGAAGATATTGTAGATGTTGAGCCTGATGACATCATTACTTCATCATAGACCCATGAGGAAAGACCAAATGATAAGAAAATATTTTTCACTCTAAGTTATGGGTGAAAGGTAAGCCTCTACCTTTCATTCTTGATAGTGGGAATCAGAAGAATTTAATCTCTGCTAATATTATGAAAAGTCTAAATTTGTCCATGAAGCCTCACCTAAAGCCATACAATATTGGATGGTTGAATATAGGGAGAAACCTCCATGTCACCCACTAATGTCTTATTTCATATGTAATAAAACCTTTCCAAGATGAGTTATTATGTGATGTGGTCAATTTAGATGCTTACAATGTACTCCTTGATTAGATATTCATGTATGATCGACATGACATCTATAAATTAAGAACCCAAAGGATCACCTTCACTCTTGAAACATGGTTATACAAAGTACCCTAGGTACCACCTTCTACATATATCTCCTTGATTAGTGTCAAGAAATTCATTCTCATGGTGGTCAAGCCACAAAAATCTAAAAATGTTGATGTCTCATCCCTGATTACACAATCAACACAATAATAGAAGCAAATAGATACAAAGCTAAGGAAGTCCACAGCCTTCTATCTACATATTGATGGTTAGACAAAAATGTTGAAAAATTAGGCCCTGCATAGTTCCAAAAATAAAATTCCATTCCAAATATTCACTGAGTTCTAATCTATGACACTACATGATGTAGCCATTCCATATCATCCACCTCTATTGAACACTTCAGTCATAGTAGAAAAACTAGACATTGGTAAGCTTGATATGCAGAGTTGTACTCCAGTGGATGAGAATCAACTCAAGACATAACTACCACACTTGATAAATACTCTTGATGTAATAGGGGAAATTTCTTATCAAGGATGGAGGAATGATCTAGGTAACACGTCATGTGACAATTTGGGTGATAGTCCTATCTTAATTGGTGGTAGAACTTCTGGGAGCCATAACTTTTGCATCATAGCTTTGTTTGACTCCCCATTTGAATCATTGGAAAGATAATAATGAAGGGAATGTTTTTAGATGACACTCAACTATACTTAGTGGGTTTTTATCCTTAAAAATAAAATAGAAGTTCCCAAAATTTTAATTTTAGTAATGTAATCTAAAAATAGTAAGTTTCTAAAAATAATAATTTTTTGAATTCTATATTATTGTAATTTGTAGAAGTTGAACCATTTCATCTTTCTCAAGATTGGTGACCTTCAAAATCCTCCTCCTACCTTAAAAAATAGGTATAAATATATATGTAACTTGAAAAGGAAAATAGACATCTCTTCTTAGAGATAGGCATATGTTGTATCTACAATTTTGAGAAATAAAACATCTCTTCTCAAAGATAACATTATTATTTGTGTGTTATTGAAATATTATTCAACCAAAACTTTCAATTTTTGGATTAGTGGTATCAGAGAATTTTGTCTTAAGAGTGCATGATCTTGAGGATGAGGTCAGACTACAAGAAACTTGGGTGGAAAATAAAAGATCCAGTAGACTATCCGCCTATTCACACCAAATGACCTCAAATGGTGGACAATACTAAGACATATGATCCTTTCAAGGAAATGGTGAATGAATCCCTCTAATAGTAGTAAGCATAGATTCTATAATAATTCACCCAAATTCTCTAATAAATCTTGATGATAAATTTTGGCTCCTCATCTACACCCCCACATCTTCTCAATGTCCCAACACCCTTCAAGGTTCAAGTGAATTTTGATATCCCTACATTTGAAGGTAAAATCAATGCTGATATAGTAAAAAATTGGTTGGATCAAATGTCTTCCTATTTTTTTATAAATAAATTCACCAATGAAGAGATCACTTTTGCTCTTTTGAAAGCATCATTGCTTGTCAAAATTTGGTGGAAAGTGTGAAAGAATAGGTTCAGTATGGATGATATTGGCCTTGAGGTAGAACCTACCTAGAATGATTTCATAGAAGCTATAAAGGAAGAATACTACCCAATTGTAGCATATAATGATATGTATTTATAGTGACAACAAATTCATCAAGGTAAGGAATAGTTTGTTTAAGATTACACTGATATTTTTTATTCCCTATCTACGAGATTAGACATCTAAAAAAGTGAAAAATACAAAGTTGTCAAATACCATGGTGGACTACAATGGTACATATCAGAGGAAATGGAACTCTTCAATTTAGAAACCCTTAGTGAAACATACAAGTTCATGGTGAAGATTGAGTAGAAGCATGAAAGAAAGAATATGAAGAATCATCCTTCAAAATGAAAAAGGGTATTCCAAGATAAATAACCCTAGAAGAGAAAGACCGAGAAATGTGTGATTACCATAAAATTAGAACTTTTTCTAAAGAAGAATGTCAATCCATCACATCAATAATTTTTGAGTCAAAATCCTCAACATCTACTGCTCTTCCTCAAACACACCCTGTAGTTAAAGAAGATGAAGAAGATATTGTAGATGCTAAGCCTGATGCCATTATTGCTTCATCACAACCCATGAGAAAAGACAAGATGATAAGGAAAGGTTGTTTCACTCTAAGCTAAGGGTGAAAGGTAAGCCTCTACATTTCAATCTTGATAGTGGGAGTTAAAATAATTTAATCTCTGCTAATGTTGTGAAAAGTCTAAATCTTTCCATGAAACCTCACCCAAAGCCATACAATATTAGATGGTCGAGTCCAGAGAGAAACCTCTATGTCACCCACCAATGTCTTCTTTCATATGAAATAAAACCTTTCCAAGATTAGGTCTTGTGTGATATTGTTAATCTTGATGTTTCTGATGTACTCTTTAATAAAAAATTCATGTATGATCAACATGGCATCTATGAATCAAGAACCCCAATGATCACCTTCACTCTTGAAATATGGCATTATAGGGTATCTAAGGTAACACCTTCCACATTTTTCTCCTTGATTAGTAGCAATAAATTCATTCTCATGATGGTCAAGTGACATAAATCCAAAAGGGTCGATGTTGCATCCCTATTTACCCAATCAACAAAATAATAAAAGAAAATAGATATCAAGTTGATGAAGTTCACAACCTTCCATCTACAGATTGATGGTCAGACAAAAATGGTGAATAATTAATCCCTACATAGCTCCATAAATTATAGTCCATTCTAAGTATGCATTGGGTTCTAAAATATGACACCAAATGATGTAGCCATTTCATATCATCCACCTCTATTGAACACTTTAGTCATAGCAGAATAATTAGACATTGGTAAGCTTGATCTATAGAGTTTTGCTCCAGTGGATGAGAATCAGATCAAGACAAAAATACCACACTTGATAAAGAATCTTGATGTAATGGGGATCATTGTTTCTCAAGGAGGGAGAAATGATTTAGGAAACACATCAAATTATAATTTAGGTGACAGTCTAACCCCAATTGGTGGTAGAACTTCTAGGAGCCATAACTTTTATATCATAGCTTTGTTTGACTCCCCACTTGAATTATTGGAAATCTAAGAATGAGGATAACACTATGAGATAACACTAAGAATTTTTTATTAAATTTTAACCTCCAAAAACTAAATATAAGTGCCCCAAATTTCAATTTTTATAGTGCAATATAAAAATAGTAATTTTTTGAATTCTATATTATTGTAATTCATCAAATTCAAACCATTTCATCTCCCTCAAGATTAGTGACCTTTCACATCCTCTACCTACCTTAAAAAATTAGGTATAAATAGATATGTATCTCAAAAAGAAAAATAGATATTTCTTTCTAGAGATAGGCATATGTTGTAGCTATAATTTTTCGTAATAAAACATCTCTTCACAGAGATAACATTATTATTTATGTGTTCTTCAAAATATTTTTAAACTAAGACTATCGAGTTTTGGATCAATGGTATCAGATCAATTTGTATTAAGAGTGTATGATCTTGAGGATGAGTTTAGACTAGAGGTAACTTAGGTAAAAAAATACAAGATTCAACAAACTATCCACCTGTTCACTCTGAATGACCTCAAATGTTAGACAACACCAAGACATCCTATCTTTTTAAAAAAATGGAGATTGAAGTCCTCTAATAGTAGTAAGCACAGATGCTAAAATAATTTTCCCAAATTATTCAATAAATCTTGATAGAAAATTTTGGCTCCTCATCTGCAACCCTACATACTTTCAGTGCCCCAACACCCTTCAAGGTTTAGGTGAATTTTGATATCCCTACATTTGAAGGCAAAATTAATGCTGATATAGTAGAAATTTGATTGGATCAATTGTCTTCTTATTTTTGTTTAAATAAATTCACCGATGAAGAGATCACTTTTGCTCTTTGGAAAGCATCATTACCTGTAAAAAATTGGTGAGAAGTGTATAAGAAGAGGTTTAATATAGATGATATTGGCCTTGAGGTAGAACCTCTCTAGAATGATTTTATAGAAGCTGTAAAGGAAGAATAATACCGCATTGGAACATATGATGATCTGTATATATAGTGGAAAAAACTTCATCAAGGTAAGGAATAATCTGTTTAAGATTACATTATCATTTTTCATTCCTTGTCTATGAGATTAGGCATCCAAAAAATTGAGAAACATAAGGTTCTCAAATACCATGGTGGACTACAATGGTACATATAAGAGGAAATGAAACTCTTCAATTTAGGAATCCTCAGTGAAGCATAAAATTTTGTAGTGAAGATTGAATAGAAGCATGAAAGAAAGAATACAAAGAATCAACCTTCAAAATAGAAAAGGGAATTATAAGATAAGCAATGCCAGAAGGGAAAGATTGGAAAATGGTTTGATTACCATAAAAGTGAAACTCACTCTAAAGAAGAATGTCAAGCCATCAAGTCCCTAATTTTTGAGTAATAATGCTCAACATCTACTGCTCTACCTCATACACACCTTACATCTGAATAGGTCAAAGAAGATATTATAGATGCTGACACTAATGCCATCATTGTTTCATCACATACCCATGAGGAAAAGCTAGATGATAAACAAAAGTCATTTCACCCTAAGTTATGGGTGAAAGGTAAGCCTCTACATTTCATTCTTGATAGTGGGAGTAAAAATAATTTAATCTCTATTAATCTTATAAAAAGTATAAATCTATCCATGAATCCTCACCCAAAGCCATACAATATTATATAGTTAAGTGTAGGGAGAAACCTTCGTGTCACCCACCAGTGTCTTCTTTCATATGAAATAAAACCTTTCCAAGATGAGGTCTTGTGTGATGTGGTCAATATGGATGTTTGTGATATACTTCTTAGTCATATATTCATGTATGATTGGCATGGTATCTATGAATTAAGAACTTGAAGGATCACCCTCACTCTTAGAACATGGTGCTACAAGGTACCCAAGGTACCACCTTCCATATCTATCTCCTTGATTAGTTCCAAGAAATTCATTCTCATAGTGGTCAAGCCACAAAAATCCAAAAGGGTTGATGTTGTAGCCCTGACTACATAATCAACATAATAATAGAATTAAATGGATACCAAAATGAGGAAGTTCACAGTATTCCATCTATAAATTGATGGTCAGTTAGAAATGGTAAACAATCAATCCTTGCTTAGCTCTATAAAGCACATTCCATTCCAAGTATGTGTCAGGTTCCAACCCATGACACCAAATAATGTATCCATTTCATATCATCCACCTCTATTGAACACTTCAGTCATAACACAACTAAACATTGGTAAGCTTAATCTACAAAGTTTTACTCTAGTCGGTAAAAATTAGATAAAGACAAAACTACCACACTTGATATAAAATTTTGATTCAATAGGGATCATTACTTCTCAAAGAGGGAGGAATGATCTGGGCAACACTTTAAATGATAATTTAGGTGACGGTCCTACCCTAATTGGTGGTAGAACTTCCAAGAGTCATAACTTTTACATCATAGCTCTGTTTGACTCCCCTCTTGAACTGTTAAAAAGATAATAATGCGGAGAATATTTTGAGATAGCACTAAGATCCACTCAGTATGTTTTCACTTTTAAAAATTAAATAGTAATTACCCAAAATTTAATTTTAATAGTGTAGTCTAAAAATAATAAGTTTTTAAAAATAGTAATTTTTTGAATTCTATATTATTATAATTCATAGAAGTCAAACCATTTCATCTCCCTCAAGATTATGACCTTCCACATCCTCATTCTACTTTTAAAAATAGTTATAAATAGATATATAGCCTAACAAAGAAACCAAAAATCTCTTTCCAGAGATAGACATATGTTGTATCTATAATTTTGAGCAATAAAATATCTCTTCTCAGAGATAAAAATATTATTTGTGTGTTCTTGAAATATTCTTCAACTAAGACTTTCAATCTTTGGATTAGTGGTATCAAAGTGGTTTTTAAATAAGAGTGTATGATCTTGAGAATAAGGTCAAACTAAAATAAGTTTGGGTGGACAATATAAGATCCAACAGACTATCCACATATTCACTCCAAATGACCTCAAATGGTGGATAATACAAAGATATATGATCTTTTCAAATAAATGGTGAATGAAACCCTCTAATATCAATAAGCATAGACATTACAAAAATTCACCCAAATTTTCTAATAAATCCCAATGAGAAATTCTAGCTCCTCATCTACACCCTCACATCCTTTTAGTGCCCCAATACCCTTCAATGTTCAAGTGAATTTTGATATACCTATATTTGAAGGCAAAATCAATGCTGATGTAGTAGAAAATTATTTAGATCAATTTTCTTCCTATTTTTCTATAAATAAATTTATCGATGAAGAGAAGATCACTTTGCTCTTTTGAAAGAATCATTGCCTATCAAAAATTGGTAGCAAGTGTAAAAGAAGAGGTTCAGTATGGATGATATTGGCCTTGAGGTAGAACCTACCTAGAATGATTTCATAAAAGTTTTAAATGAAGAATACTATCCCATTAGAGCATATGATGATGTTTATATACAATGACAACAACTTCACCAAGGTAAGGAATAGTCAGTTCAAGATTACATTGACATTTTTCATTCCTTATCTGTGAGATTGGGCATCTAGGAAAGTGAGAAACATAAGGTTATCAAATACCATGGTGGATTATAATGGTATATATAGGGGGAAATGGAAATATTTAATTTTAACCCCTTAGTAAAGCATACAAGTTCATGGTAAAGATTGAGCAGAAGCATGAAAGAAAGAATACAAAGAATCAACCTTCAAAATAAAAAAGAGAATTCTAAGATAAGCAACCACAAAAGGGAAAGACTGAGAAATGGTGTAATTACCACAAAAGTGGAACTCAATCCAAAGAATAATATCAAGATATCAAGTCCTTGCTTTTTGAGTCATAATACTCAACATCTACTACTCTACCTCATGCACATGCTACAGTCAAAGATGATGAAGAAGATATGACATATGTTGAGCTTGATGCCATGATTACTTCATCACAAACCCATGAAGAAATTTTAGATGATAAATAAAGGTTATTTCACTCTAAGTTATGGGTGAAAGGTAAGCTTCTAAATTTCACTCCTTATAGTGGGAATCAAAATAATTTAATCTTTGCTAATGTTGTGAAAAGTCTAAATCTGTCTATGAACCCTCATCCAAAACCATACAATATTGGATGGTTGAGTTCAAATAGAAACCTCTGTATCACCAACTAGTGTCATATTTCATATGCAATAAAACCTTTCTAAGATGAGGTCTTGGGTGATGTGGTCAATTTGGATATTTGTGATATACTCCTTGGTCAGCCATTCATGTATGATTGACATGGCATTTATAAATCAATAATTTGAAAGATCACCCTCACTTTTGAAACACAATGCTACAAGGTACCCAATGTACTAAATTCCACATCTATCTCCTTGATTAGTTTCAATAAATTCATTATTATGTTGTTCAATCTATATAAATTCAAAAGGGTTGATGTTACAGCCCTGACTACACAATCAACACAACAAAAAAAGCAAATAGATACCAAGCTAAGGAAGTTCATGACCTTCCATCCACAGATTGATGGTTAGACAAAAATAGTCAAGAATTAGGCCCTACATAGCTCCATAAAGCATAGTCTATTCCAAGTATGCATCATGTTATAACCCATGACACCAAATGATGTAGCCATTCCATATCATCCACCTCTATTGAACACTTCAATCATAGTAGAGAAACTAGACATTGGTAAGCTTGATCTAAAGAGTTTTGCTCTAGTGGATGAAAATCAGATCATGAAACTACCACACTTGATAAAGACTCTTGATGTAATGGGGATAATTAATTCTCAAGGAGGGAGGAATGATCTGGGTAATACTTCAGGCAATAATTCAGGTGATGGTCCTACCCTAATTAGTAGAAGAACCTCTAGGAACTATAAGTTTTACACCATAGCTCTGTTTGACTCTCCACTTGAATTGCTGGAAATATACGAATAAGGAAACACTGTGAGATGGCACTGAGCTTTGATCATTGTGTTGTGACCCTAAAAAACCAAATAGAATTTACCAAAATTTTAATTTTAGTAGTGCAGTATAAAAATAGTAAGTTTTTAAAAATAGTAATTTCTCAAATTCTGAATTATTTTAATTCATGGAAGTCAAACCATTTCATATCCCTCAAGATTAGTGACCTTTCGCATCCTTCTCATACCTTAAAAAATAGGTATAAATATATATGTATCTTTAAAAAGAAAACATACATCTCTTCCTTGAGATAGAAATATGTTATATCTACAATTGTAAGCAATAAAACATCTCTTCTTAGAGATAACATTATTATTTGTGTTCTTGAAATATTTTTCAACCAAGACTTTCAAGTTTTAGATCAGTGGTATCAGAGCAGTTTGTCTTAAGAGTGTATGATCCTAAAGACAAGGTTAGACTATAGAAAGCTTGGGTGGAAAATATAAGATCTAGCAGACTATCTACTTATTAACTCTAAATGACCTCAAATGGTAGACAATATTGAGACATCCAATCCTTTCAAGGAAATAGTGAATAAAGATCTCAAACAATAGTAATCGTAGATGCTACAAAAATTCACCCAAATTCTCTAACAAATATTGATGGGAAATTCTGGATCCTTATCTTCACCCCCACATCCTTTCAGTGCCTTAACACCCTTCAAAGTTTAGGTGAATTTTGACATCCCTACATTTGAAGGCAAAATCAATATTGATATAGTATAAAATTGGTTGGATCAATTATGTTCATATTTTTCTATAAATAAATTCATTAAAAAAGGGAAGATCATTTTTGCTCTTTTGAAAGCATCATTTCCTACCAAAAAGTGGTAAAAAGTGTACAAGAAGAGGTTTAGTATGGATGATATTGACCTTGAGGTAGAACCTACTTGAAATGATTTCATAGAAGTTGTAAAGAAAGAATACTACCCCATTGACATTAAAATTTTTCATTCTCTGTCTATGAGATTGAGCATCTAAGAAAGTGATAAATATAAGGTTCTCAAATACAATGGTGCATATAGGGGAAATGGAAATCTTCAAATGGGAAAACCTTTGGTGAAGCATACAAGTTCATGATAAAGATTAAGAAGAAGCATGAAATAAAGAATTAAAAAAATCAGCCTTCGAAATGGAAAAGATAATTCCAAGATAATCAACCCCAAAAGGAAAAGACTAGAAAATAGTGTGATTACCATAAAAGTAAAACTCACTTCAAAGAAGAATATCAAGCCATCAAGTCCCTACTTTATGAGTCACAATCCTCAAAATCTACTATTATACCTCATACACACCCTACAGTCAAAGAGGATGAAAAATATATTATAGATGATGAGATTGATGCTATCATTGCTTCATCATAGACCCACGAAGAAAGGCTAGATGATAAGGAAATGTTGTTTCACTTTAAGTTATGGTTGAAAGGTAAGCCTCTAAATTTCATTCTTGATAGTGGGAGTCAAATTAATTTAATCTCTACTAATATTGTGAAAAGTCTAAATTTGATAATGAAGCCTCACACAAAACCATATAGTATTGGATGGTTGAGTCTAGGGAGAAACTTATATGTCACCTACTAGTGTCTTCTTTCATATGCAATTAAACTTTTTAAGATGAGGTTTTGTGTGATGTGGTCAATCTAGATATTTTTGATGTACTCCTTAGTTAACCATTCATGTGTGATCGACATGGAATCCATAAATCAAATACCTAAAAGATCACCCTCACTCTAGGAATGCAGTGTTATAGGGTACCTAAGGTACCACCTTTCACATTTGTCTCTTTGATTATTTCCAAAAACTTTATTCTCATGGTGGTCAGGTGACATAAATCCAAAAGGACTGATGTTGTAACCTTGACTACACAATCAACACAACAATAGAAATAAATAGATACCAAGCTGAGGAAGTTCATGGCCTTCCATCCATAGATTGATGGTTAAACATAAATGGAAAATAGTCAAGGCCTACATAGCTCCACAAATCATAGTACACTCTAATTATGCATTGGGTTCTAACCCATAACATTAAATTATGTAGCCATTCCATATCATCAACCTTTATTAAATACTTTAGTCATAAGAAAATAACTAGACATTGGTAAACTTGATCTACAAAATTTTTCTCCAATGGATGAGAATCAGATCAAGACACAACTACCACACTTGATTAAGACTCTTGATGCAATGGGTACCATTGCTTCTCAAGAAGGAAGGAATGATCTGTGCAACACTTCAAGGGACAATTCAGGTGATGGTTTTACCTCAATTGGTGGTAGAACTTATAAAAGCCAAAAATTTTACACCATAGCTCCGTTTGACTCCCTATTTAAATAGTTGGAAATCTAAGAATGAGGAAATTGTTTTGAGATGTAACTAATCTTTGCTCAGTGATTTTTGACTTTTGAAAACCAAATAGAAGTTTCCAAAATTTTAATTTTAGTAGTGCAGTTTAAAAATAGTAAATTTTTAAAAATAGTAATTTTTCAAATTTTGTATTATTATAATTCATGGAAGTTAAACCATTTCATCTCTCTCAAGATTTGTGACCTTACACATCCTCCCACTACCTTAAAAATATGTATAAATAGACATGTAGCTCAAAAATAAAAATAGACATCTCTTTCCAGAGATAGGTATATGTTGCATCTATAATTTTGAGCAATAAAAAATCTCTTCTCAGAGATACCATTATTATTTATATGTTATTTAAATATTCTTCAACCAAAAATTTTGATTTTTATATCAGTGGTATCAGATTAGTTTTTCTTAAGAGTGTATGATCTTGAGGATGAGGTTAGATTTCAAGAAGCTTGGGTGTAAAATACAAGATCCAGTAGACTATCCACCTATTTGCTTCAAATGACCTCAAATGATGGATAACACTGAGACATCCTATCTTTTTAAGGAAATGGTGAATGAATCCTTCCAATAGTAGTAAGCACATATGCTACAACAATTCACCCAAATTTTCCAACAAATCTGGATGGAAAATTTTGGATTCTCATTTGCACCTCTACATCCTTTCAGTACCCCAACACCCTTCGAGGTTTAGGAGAATTTTGATATCCCTACAGTTGAAGGCATAATCAATGATGATATAGTATAAAATTTATTGGATCAATTATCTTCTTATTTTTCAATAAATAAATTCACCGATAAAGAGAAGATCACTTTTACTCTTTTGAAAGCATCATTGCCTATCAAAAATTGGTGGGAAGTGTATAAGAAGAGGTTTAGTATGGATGATATTGGCCTTGAGGTAAAACCTACATGAAATTATTTCATAGAAGTTTTTAAGGAAGAATACTACCCCATTAGAGAATATGATGATCTGTATATATAGTGGAAACAACTTCGTGAAGGTAAGGAATAGTCTGTTTAAGATTATACTGACATTTTGCATTCCCTATTTGTGAGATTATGCATACAAGAAAGTGAGAAACACAAGGTTCTCAAATACCATGATGGACTACAATGGTACATACAGGGAGAAATAAAACTCTTCAATTTGGGAACCCTTGGTGAAGCATACAAGTTCATGGTGAAGATTGAGAAAAAATATGAAAGAAAGAATATGAAGAATCAGCCTTCAAAATGGAATTCCAAGATAAGCAACCCTAAAAGGAAAAGATTGGGACATGGTGCAATTATCATAAAATTAGAACTCACTCTAAAGAATAATGTCAAGCCATCAAGTCCCTACTTTTTAAGTCATAATCCTCAACATCTATTGCTCTACCTCATACACACCCTATAGTCAAAGAGGATGAAGAAGATATTGTAGATGTTGAGCTTGATACTATCGTTGCTTCATCACAGACCCATGAGGAAAGGACAATTGATAAACAAAGGTTATTTCACTCAAATTTATGGATGAAAGGTAAGCCTTTACATTTCATTCTTGATAGTGGGAGTCAAAAGAATTTAATCTCTGTTAATGTTGTGAAAAGTTTAAATCTATTCATGAAGATTCACCTAAAGCCATATAGTGTTAGATGGTTGAGTCTAAGGAAAAACCACCGTGTCACCCACCAGTGTCTTATTTCATATGCAATAAACCTTTTCAAGATGAGATCTTATGTGATGTGGTCAATCTGGATGTTTGTGATGTAATCCTTGGTCTAATAATCATGTATGATTGACATAGCATTTATGAATCAAGAACCCAAAGGATCACCCTCAGTTTTAGAACATGACACTACAGTGAACCTGATATACCACCTTCCACATCTATGTCATTGATTAGTGCCAATAAATTCATTTTCATGGTTTTTAAGCCAAAAAAATCCAAAAGGGCTGATGTTGCAGCTTTGACTACATAATCAACATAATAACAAAAGCAAATGGAAACCAAGCTGAAAAATTTCATGGCCTTCAATCCACAGATTGATGGTTTGATAAAAATGGTGAATAATCACGCCCTACATAGATACATAAAGTATAGTCTATTCTAATTATGCAGTGGGTTTCAACCCATGACACCAAATGATGTAGCCATTCCATATCATCCACCTCTATTGAACACTTTAGTCGTAGTAGAACAACTAGACATTGGTAAGCTTGATCTACAAAGTTTTGCTTTAGTGGTTGAGATTCAAATCAAGACATAATTTCCACACTTGATAAAGAATCTTGATGCAATAGGGACCATTCTTCTCAAAGAGGGTAGCATGATTTAGCCAACACTTCAGGTGATAGTTCGGGTGACAGTCCTAACCCAATTGGTGGTAAAAATATTGGGAGCCATAACTTTTGTACCATATCTCCGTTTGACTCCCCATTTGAACCGTTGGAAAGATAAGAATGAGGATAATGTTGTGAGATGTAACTAATTTATACTTAGTGGGTTTTGACCTCCAAAAACCAAATAGAAGTGCCTAAAATTTCTATTTTAGTAGTTTAGTCTAAGAATAGTAAGTTTCTAAAAATATTAATTTCTCAAATTATGTATTATTGTAATTTGTAAAAGTCAAACCATTTCATCTCCCTAAATATTGGTGACCTTTCACATCCTCCTCCTACCTTCAAAAATAATTATAAATAGATATGTATCCCAAAAAGGAAAATAGACATCTCTTTCCAGAGATAGGCATATGTTATATCTACAATTTTGAGTAACAAAATATATATTCTCAAAGATAGCATTATTATTTGTGTGTTGTTGAAATATTATTCAACCAAGACTTTTGATTTTTGGATCAATGGTATCAGAGTGGTTTATGTTAAGAGTGTATGATCTCAAGGAAGAGGTTATACTACATGAAGCTTGGGTAGAAAATATAAGATCTAGTAGACTATCCCATTATTCACTCCAAATGACCTCAAATGGTGGATAATACCAAGACATCTGATCCTTTCAAGGAAATGGTAAATGAATCCCTTGAATAACAACAAGCATAAATTCTATAATTTTTTTCCAAATTTTTCAATAAATTTTGATGAGAAATTTTAGCTCCTCATTTGCACCCCCACATCCTTTTATTTCCATAAGACCCTTCAAAGTTTAGGTAAATTTTAATATCTCTACATTTGAAGACAAAATCAATGTTGATGTAGTATAAAATTGGTTGAATCAATTATATTCTTATTTTTCTATAAATAAATTCATCGATAAAGAAATCACTTTTGATCTTTTGAAAGCATCATTGCCTATCAAAAATTGGTGGAAAGTGTACAAGAAGAGGTTCATTATGGATGATATTGGATTTGAGGTAGAACCTACCTAAAATGATTTCATAAAAGCTATAAAAGAAGAATACTACCCCATTCGAGCATATGATGATTTGTATATACAATAGTAGTAACTTTACCAAGGTAAAGAAAAGTTTGTTCAAGATTGCACTAACATTTTTTATTCCCTATCTATGAGATTGGGCATCTAAGAAAGTGAGAAACACAAGGTTCTCAAATATCATGGTGGACTACAATGGTACATACAAGAAGAAATGGAACTCTTCAATTTAGAAACCTTCAGTGAAGCATACAAGTTCATGATAAAGATTAAACAAAAGCATGAAAGAAATAATATGAAGAATCAACCTTTGAAATAGAAAAGTGGATTATAAGATAAGAAACCTTAGTGGGGAAAGACTAGGAAATGGTATGATTATCACAAAAGTGGAACTCACTCCAAATAAGAATGTCAAGCCATCAAGTCCTTGCTTTCTAGGTCACAATCCTCAACATCTACTAATCTACCTCATATACACTCTAAAATTGAAAAGGATTAATAAGATATTGTAGATGGTGAGATTTATGCCATCATTACTTCATCATATACCCATGAGAAAATGCAAGATGATAAGGAAAGGTTGTTTCACTCTATGTTATGGGTGAAAGGTAAGATTATACATTTTATTCTTGATAATGAGAGTCAAAAGAATTTAATCTCTACTAATGTTGTGAAAAGTATAAATATATCCATGAAGCCTCACCCAAATCTATATAGTATTGGATAGTTGAGTCCAAGGAAAAACTTCTATGTCACCCATCATTGTGTTCTTTCATATGCAATAAAACTTTTCTAAGATGAGGTCTTGTGTGATGTGGTCAATTTGTATGTTTACAATGTACTCCCTAGTCAGTAATTCATGTATGATCGACATGACATATATGAATCAAAAACCTAAAATATCACCCTCAATCTT
Organism: Torreya grandis; assembly: GCA_037957365.1. Taxonomy (NCBI): domain Eukaryota; kingdom Viridiplantae; phylum Streptophyta; class Pinopsida; order Cupressales; family Taxaceae; genus Torreya; species Torreya grandis. The sequence goes on along the minus strand of JARHVA010002012.1, from coordinate 562,750 downwards.
GAAATGTGGTGTTATAGGGTACTTGAGGTACTACCTTCCACATCTATCTCCTTGATTAGTGCCAAAAAATTCATTTTTATAGTGGTCAAGTTAGAAAAATCCAAAAGGGTTGATGTTGCAGATTTGACTACATAATCAACACAACAACAAAAATAAATAGATACCAAGCTAAGGAAGTTTATGGCCTTCCATCCATATATTGATGGTTAGATAGAAATGGTGAACAATTAGGGCCTGCATAGCTCTACAAATCATAGTTTAACTCCCCATTTGAACCATTATAAAGCTAAGAATGAGAAGAATGCTTTGAGATGACACTAACATCCACTTAATGGGTTTTGACCCTAAAATACTAAATAAAAATGCTCTAAATTTCAATTTTATTAGTGTAGTCTAAAAATAAAAAGTTTTTAAAAATAGTAATTTATCGAATTATGTATTATTGTAATTTTTAGAAGTTAAACCATTTCATCTCCCTCAAGATTAGTGACCTTCCATATCCTCCTCCTACCTTCAAAAATAGGTATAAATAGATATATAGCCCAAAAATAAAAATATACATATCTTCTCAGAGATAGGCATATATTTTATCTGCAATTTTGAGCAATAAAACATCTCTTCTCAGAGATAGCATTATTATTTATGTGTTCTTAAAATATTATTTAGCTAAGAATTTTGAGTTTTGGATCAGTGGTATCAAATCAATTTGTCTTAAGATTGTATGATCCCAAGTATGAGGTCAAACTATATGAATCTTAGTTGAAAAATACAATATCTAGTAGACTATCCACCTGTTCACTCTAAATGACCTCAAATGCTAGACAATATCGAGACATCTAATCCTTTTTATGAAATATTCAATGAATCCCTCTAATAGTAGTAAGAATAGATGCTACAATAATTCAACCAAATTCTCTAATGAATCTTGATGAGAAATTTTAGCTCCTCATCTGCACCCCCACATCCTTTCAGTGCCCCAACACCCTTCAAAGTTTAGGTGAATTTTTATATCCCTACATTTAAATGCAAAATCAATGTTGATGTAATAAATTTTTTTTTGGATCAGTTGTCTTCTTATTTTTTTGTAAATAAATTCACTGATAAAGAGAAGATCACTTTTGTTTTTTTGAAAGCATCATTGCCTATCAAAAATTGGTGGGAAGTGTACAAGAAGAAGTTCAGTATGGATGATATTGGCCTTAAGGTAGAACCTATCTAGTATGATTTCATAGAAGCTATAAAGGAAGAATAATATGCCATTGGAGCATATGATGATCTATATATATAGTGGCAACAACTTCACCAAGGTAAGGAACAGTCTGTTCAAGATCACATTGATATTTTTCATTCTTTTTCTACGAAATTAGGCATCTAAGAAAATAAGAAACATAAGGTTCTCAAATACCATGGTAGACTATAATGGTATATATAAGAAGAAATGGTACTCTTTAATTTAGGAATCCTTGGTTAATCATGCAAGTTCTCAGTGAAGATTGAGCAGAATCATGAAATAAGGAATATAAAGAATCAACCTTCAAAATGGAAAAGGGAATTCCAAGATAAACAACTCCAGAATGAAAATATTGAGAAATGGTGTGATTAACACAAAAATAAAACTCACTCCAAAGAATAATGTCAAACCATCAATTCCATACTTTCTATGTCACAATCCTCAACATCTACTGCTCTACCTCATACACACCCTATAGTAGAAGAGGATGAAGAAGATATTGTAGATGCTGACCTTGATGCATCATTTTTTCATCATAGACCCTCAAGGAAAGGCTAGAGTATAAGGAAAGGTTGTTTCACTCTAAGTTATGGGTGAAAGATAATATTTTACATTTTATTCTTGATAGTGAGAGTTAAAAGAATTTAATATATGTTAATATTGTGAAAAGTGTCATGTCCCCTTTTTCATGGACATTGACAGACTTGATGATTAGCCTATTATGTGACCTTCGTAGGCTAATAGGATGGATAGAGGGTCATAATGGAGCTTGGCTTGACTTTGATTCACATAATTTCTATATTTGGTTTTCATTCAAGTTATTTCAGACACATTGGGCCTAAGCTCCTACTATTTATAGATATTTAACAGGTAGCAGAGCACCTTTATTTTGGTATGGTCATGTGTGGAATCACTCCCTGGTTTACTAGCTTCGAACGGTTCGAGGATCTGACATATATTGAGGGAGATATTAATATTTGATTGATTTAATCAAATATTAATTATTTAGCCTATTTTTAATTAGAAACCCTAATTCTAATTTAAGAAACCCTAATTAGGGCAAGCATATCTTTTTGAGGGTATAAGGGTTTCTCATGGAGGCCATTATTGATTAGCCATTGATTATTGATTATTAATTTTGAAGAATTTCTTCTGTGAAGACTAAGCCTAGGGTTCCAGGATTCCATTTGCATTGGAGAACGTTCCCTCTTCAGTGTGTGTAATTTAGAGGCTGTGAAATATCAGTTGATCTATTGCCAAATTGAGAGATAGCTTCATCCAGAAGTTATCATAGAGTTACAAGGTTAAGAGATAACTTCACACAAAAGTTATTACAGATATTCCAGATCGTACAGGTTCGTACAGATCCACACAGACACTGACCTCGGCAGACAGAGATTCCTAGTGACCGACATTGGCTGACTGAAAATCGACGTCAGCAGAGAAGGATCGCTAGTGACCAACGTCGGCAGTATATCAACTGACGCCGGTGACTGTGTGTTTAACACAGCAGGCTGAGATGAGACAAAATTCAGGTTTCATTCCCAAATTTGCAAAAATCCAAGGTTTTAAGACAGAGTATTTCATATTATTTTATTTGTATGACAGAGACTCAATTGTAATTATCTGAATAAGTGAAAGATATTTGATTGGCAGATAAGAGATTTACTATGATTTATTTACTTATTTGAATTTATCTTGCAAAATCGTATTCTTGGTTTAGTGCTTTTGTGTTTCTATATTCCCTATTTGAAGGGCATATTATAGTGGTATCAGAGCCAAATTCCTGCCATCCGATTGGGCACATCAGAGCTAATGTCTTGCCATCCTGTTGGGTATTTTGGGTAGGTTGAATCAGCGAAGTATCCATGATGTCTTCAAGTACTCAGAGTCGGTGGGACTATGATATGAGGAAGTTGAAACTAAGTTTGAAGAGGTTGAATGAAGCTCTTTCATACCCTTCATTTAAAGATAAACCCACATGGTATATGATAACAAATGAGGAGTGGGACTTATTACCACCTCGAGGTCAGGAGATGTTGTCTTTTGATCGCTTTGTTGAGCTGAGGAGAGAGCACTATAGATCAGTTGGACAAGATAGCAGCATGTCCTATGGTTCTTATGCTATAGGAAATAACAGGTGTGCTACTGTTAATAGGAGAAAGCTTTGCTTATACTGCAAAGATCCCTATGATGCCAATCACAATTGTTATTTGAGGCCTAAGGGCAAGGCATATCATGTAATATGGGAGTATTATGAGGATTCAAAATCAAAAGATTTTGAACAACATGATAATTCTAAGGAGTCAGAGGCAGAGGCTTCAGAGCCCAAGATAGAGGCAATGAAGGTGGCTTCCCAGGATTCTGACAGACATATGGTCGAGCTTAGTCATGAGGATTTGGACTCTCAGTTAGTTGCAGAGGATGAGGGAGCTAGAGATTGTAATGATGAGATAGTTTTAGTAGCCACTCCTTCAGAGTTAGATGAGGATGAGTCTGATGTTGGCATTCAGAGTGTGGAGGTATACTCAGAGGTTAGTACATTGAGTGTTGATTGTGAGTATATTCCTATAGTTGTAGCTGAGGAACATGTTGTTGGTACTGACACACATGTTCAAGATTTGGGAGTTCTTGGTCCTAATGAATTTGGCACACCAGTGGAGTCGAGTCTCTAGATTGATTCTTCTCATACAGATGACAGTGTGGTACAGTTGGTTGTGCCACCTTTACAGAGGGATCAGTTATGGGATGGATTGGCACCATCTTTTGTAGATGGGATTGATAGTTTGTCGGTGCATGACTTAGAGCAGGAGTTGATCAAATATGCTGACCTCAGTAGGGGTACAGTGTGTGGATTCTCCATACTTGGCATAGTTCCATTTGGGAGTGGTTGCAGAGTTGGAGCGTGCCTTCCGCATAGCATGGTGGAAGGTGTATATGATATTTGTGATTTTAGAGTTTGGTTGAGTTGCATTTGCCAGTTTGATTATGGGTACCTCTTTGTTCTACTTCTAATGATGTCATAGGTACTTGCATTGATTTATAGCTATGCAGAGCACAACTACATTTGGGATCCAGGTGGATCGAGTGGTTCATTGTTCTGAGATTGCTTGGGGACAAGCAATTTCTGGAGGGGCAAATTGTCATGTCCCCTTTTTCATGGACATTGACAGACTTGATGATTAGCCTATTATGCGACCTTTGTAGGCTAATAGGATGGATAGAGGGTCATAATGGAGCTTGGCTTGACTTTGATTCACAAAATTTCTACATTTGGTTTTCATTCAGGTTATTTCAGACACATTGGGCCTGAGCTCCTACTATTTAGATATATTTAACAGGTAGCAGAGTGCCTTTATTGTGGTATGGTCATGTGCGGAATCACTCCTTGGTTCACTAGCTTCAAACGGTTTGAGGATCTGACATATATTGAGGGAGATATTAATATTTGATTGATTTAATCAAATATTAATTATTTAGCCTATTTTTAATTAGAAACCCTAATTCTAATTTAAGAAACCCTAATTAGGGCAAGCATATCTTTTTGAGGGTATAAGGGTTTCTCATGGAGGCCATTATTGATTAGCCATTGATTATTGATTATTGATTCTAAAGAATTTCTTCTGTGAAGACTGAGCCTAGGGTTCTAGGATTCCATTTGCATTGGAGAACGTTCCCTCTTTAGTGTGTGCAATTCAGAGGCTGTGAAATATCAGCTGATCTATTGCCAAATTGAGAGATAGCTTCATCCAAAAGTTATCACAGAGTTACAGGGTTGAGAGATAACTTCACATAGAAGTTATTACAGATATTCCAGATCATACAGGTCCGTACAGATCCACACAGACACCGACCTCGACAGACAGAGATTCCTAGTGACCGACATTGGCCGATTGAAAACCGATGTCGGTAGAGAAGGACCACTAGTATATCGACTGACATCGGCGACTGTGTGTTCAACACAGCAGGCTGAGATGAGATAGAATTCAGGTTTCATTCCCAAATTTGCAAAAAGCCAAGGTTTTAAGATAGAGTATTTCATATTATTTTATTTGTATGACAGAGACTCAATTGTAATTATCTGAATAAGTGAAAGATATTTGATTGGCAGATAAGAGATTTACTGTGATTTATTTACTTATTTGAAATTATCTTGCAAAATTGTATTCTTGGTTCAGTGCTTTTATGTTTCTATATTCCCTATTTAAAGGGGATATTACAGTGGTATCAGAGCCAAATTCTTGCCATCTTGTTGGGCACATCAGAGCTAATGTCTTGCCATCCTATTGGGTAGGTTGAATAAGCGAAGTATCCATGATGTCTTCAAGTACTCAGAGTCGGTGGGACTATGATATGAGGAAGTTGAAACTAAGTTTGAAGAGGTTGAATGAAGCTCTTTCATACCCTTCATTTAAAGATAAACCCACATGGTATATGATAGAAAATGAGGAGTGGGACTTATTACCACCTCGAGGTTGGGAGATGTTGTCTTTTGATCGCTTTGTTGAGCTGAGGAGAGAGCACTATAGATCAGTTGGACAAGATAGCAACATGTCCTATGGTTTTTATGCGATAGGAAATAATAGGTGTGCTACTGTTAATAGGAGAAAGCTTTGCTTATACTACAAAGATCCATATGATGCCAATCACAATTGTTATTTGAGGCCTAAGGGCAAGGCATATCATGTAATATGGGAGTATTATGAGGATTCGAAATCAGAAGATTTCGAACAACATGATAATTCTAAGGAGTCAGAGGCAGAGGGTTTAGAGCCCAAGATAGAGGCAATGAAGGTGGCTTCCCAGGATTCTGACAGACATATAGTCGAGCTTAGTCATGAGGATTTGGACTCTCAGTTAGTTGCAGAGGACGAGGGAGCTAGAGATTGTAATGATGAGATAGTTTCAGTAGCCACTCCTTCAGAGTTAGATGAGGATGAGTCCGATGTTGGCATTCAGAGTGTGGAGGTATACTCAGAGGTTAATACATTGAGTTTTGATTATGAGTATATTCCTACAATTATAGCTAAGGAACATGTTGTTGGTACTAACACACATGTTTAGGATTTGGGAGTTCTTGGTCCTAATGAATTTGGCACACTAGTGGAGTCGAGTCTCTAGATTGATTCTTCTCATACAGATGACAGTGTGGTACAGTTGGTTGTGCCACCTTTACAGAGGGATCAGTTATGGGATGGATTGGCACCATCTTTTGTAGATGGGATTGACAGTTTGTTGGTGCATGACTTAGATTAGGAGTTGATCAAATATGCTGACCTCAGTAGGGGTACAGTGTGTGGATTCTCCATACTTGGCATAGTTCCATTTGGGAGTGGTTGCAGAGTTGGAGCGCGCCTTCCGCATAGCATGGTGGAAGGTGTATATGATATTTGTGATTTTAGAGTTTGGTTGAGTTGCATTCGCCAGTTTGATTATGGGTACCTCTTTGTTCTACTTCTGATGATATCACAAGTACTTGCATTGATTTACAGCTATGCAGAGTATAACTACATTTGGGATCCAGGTGGATCGAGTGGTTCATTGTTCTGAGATTGCTTGGGGACAAGCAATTTTTGGAGGGGCAGATTGTCATGTCCCCTTTTTCATGGACATTGACAGACTTGATGATTAGCCTATTATGTGACCTTCCTAGGCTAATAGGATGGATAGAGGGTCATAATGGAGCTTGGCTTGACTTTGATTCACAAAATTTCTACATTTTGTTTTCATTCAAGTTATTTTAAACACATTGGGCCTGAGCTCCTACTATTTAGAGATATTTAATAGATAGCGGAGTGCCTTTATTTTGGTATGGTCATGTGTGGAATCACTCCCTGGTTCACTAGCTTTGAACGGTTCGAGGATCCGACATATATTGAGGGAGATATTAATATTTGATTGATTTAATCAAATATTAATTATTTAGCCTATTTTTAATTAGAAACCCTAATTATAATTTAAGAAACCCTAATTAGGGTAAGCATATCTTTTTGAGGGTATAAGGGTTTCTCATGGAGGCCATTATTGATTAGCCATTGATTATTGATTATTGATTCTAAAGAATTTCTTCTGTGAAGACTGAGCCTAGGGTTCCAGGATTCCATTTGCATTGGAGAACATTCCCTCTTCAGCGTGTGCAATTTAGAGGCTGTGAAATATCAACTGATCTATTACCAAATTGAGAGATAGCTTCATCTAGAAGTTATCACAGAGTTATAGGGTTGAGAGATAACTTCACACAGAAGTTATTATAGATATTCCAGATCGTACAGGTCGGTACAGATCCACATAGACACCGACCTCAGTAGACAGAGATTCCCAGTGACCGACATCGGCCGATTGAAAACCGATGTCGACAGTGAAGGACCACCAGTGACCGACGTCGATAGTATATCGATCGACGCCGATGACTGTGTGTTTGACATAGTAGGCCAAGACGAGACAGAATTTAGGTTTCATTCCCAAATTTGCAAAAAGCCAGGGTTTTAAGACAGAGTATTTCATATTATTTTATTTGTATGACAGAGACTCAATTGTAATTATCTAAATAAGTGAAAGATATTTGATTGGCAGATAAGAGATTTACTGTGATTTATTTACTTATTTGAAATTATCTTGCAAAATCGTATTCTTGGTTCAGTGCTTTTGTGTTTCCATATTCCCTATTTGAAGGGGACATTATAGTGGTATCAAAGCCAAATTCCTGCCATCCTGTTGGGTAGTTTGGGTAGGTTGAATAAGCGAAGTATCCATGATGTCTTCAAGTACTTAGAGTCGGTGGGACTATGATATGAGGAAGTTGAAACTAAGTTTGAAGAGGTTGAATGAAGCTCTTTCATACCCTTCATTTAAAGATAAACCCACACGGTATATGACAGCAAATGAGGAGTGGGACTTATTACCACCTCGAGGTCAGGAGATGTTGTCTTTTGATCACTTTGTTGAGCTGAGGAGAGAGCACTATAGATCAGTTGGACAAGATAGCAACATGTCCTATGGTTCTTATGCGATAGGAAATAACAGGTGTGCTACTATTAATAGGAGAAAGCTTTGCTTATACTGCAAAGATCCCTATGATGCCAATCACAATTGTTATTTGAGGCCTAAGGGCAAGGCATATCATGTAATATGGGAGTATTATGAGGATTTGAAATCAAAATATTTCAAACAACATGATAATTCTAAGGAGTCAGAGGCAGAGGCTTCAGAGCCCAAGATAGAGGCAATGAAGGTGGCTTCCCAAGATTCTGACAGACATATGGTCGAGCTTAGTCATGAGGATTTGGACTCTCAGTTAGTTGCAGAGGAAGAGGGAGCTAGAGATTGTAATGATGAGATAGTTTTAGTAGCCACTCCTTTAGAGTTAGATGAGGATGAGTCCGATGTTGACATTCAGAGTGTGGAGGTATACTCAGAGGTTAGTACATTGAGTGTTGATTGTGAGTATATTCCTATAGTTGTAGCTAAGGAACATGTTGTTGGTACTGACACACATGTTCAAGATTTGGGAGTTCTTGGTCCTAATGAATTTGGCACACGAGTGGAGTTGAGTCTCTAGATTGATTCTTCTCATACAGATGACAGTGTGGTACAGTTGGTTGTACTGCCTTTATAAAGGGATCGGTTATGGGATAGATTGGCACCATCTTTTGTAGATGGGATTGTAGTTTGTCGGTGCATGACTTAGAGCAGGAGTTGATCAGATATGCTGACCTCAGTAGGGGTACAGTGTGTGGATTCTCCATACTTGGCATAGTTCCATTTGGGAGTGGTTGTAGAGTTGGAGCGTGCCTTCCGCATAGCATGGTGGAAGGTGTATATGATATTTGTGATTTTAGAGTTTGGTTGAGTTGCATTCACCAGTTTGATTATGGGTACCTCTTTGTTCTAATTCTGATGATATCACAGGTACTTTCATTGATTTACAGCTATGCAGAGTATAACTACATTTGGGATCCAGGTGGATCGAGTGGTTCATTGTTTTGAGATTTCTTGGGGACAAGCAATTTCTGGAGGGGTGGATTATCATGTCCCCTTTTTCATGGACATTGATAGACTTGATGATTAGCCTATTATGCGACCTTCGTAGGATAATAGGATGGATAGAGGATCATAATGGAGCTTGGCTTGACTTTGATTCACAGAATTTCTACATTTGGTTTTCATTCAGGTTATTTCAGACACATTGGGCCTAAGCTCCTACTATTTAGAGATATTTAGCAAGTAGCAGAGCACCTTTATTTTGGTATGGTCATGTGCGGAATCACTCCCTGGTTCACTAGCTTCAAATGGTTCGAGGATCCGACATATATTGAGGGAGATATTAATATTTGATTGATTTAATCAAATATTAATTATTTAGCCTATTTTTAATTAGAAACCCTAATTCTAATTTAAGAAACCCTAATTAGGGCAAGCATATCTTTTTGAGGGTATAAGGGTTTCTCATGGAGGCCATTATTGATTAGCCATTGATTATTGATTATTGATTTTGAAGAATTTCTTCTATGAAGACTGAGCCTAGGGTTTCAAGATTCCATTTGCATTGGAGAACGTTCCCTCTTCAGTGTGTGCAATTCAGAGGCTGTGAAATATCAACTGATCTATTGCCAAATTGAGAGATAGCTTCATCCAAAAGTTATCACAGAGTTACAGGGTTGAGAGATAACTTCACACAGAAGCTATTATAGATATTCTAGATCGTATAGGTCTGTACAGATCCACACAGACACCGACCTCGGCAGACAGAGATTCCTAGTGACCGACATCAGTCGACTGAAAACCGACGTTGGCAGAGAAGGACTGCCAGTGACCGATGTCGGTAGTATATCGACTGATGCTGGTGATTGTGTGTTTGACACAACAGGCCGAGACGAGACAAAATTCAGGTTTCATTCCCAGATTTGCAAAAAGCCAGGGTTTTAAGACAGAGTATTTCATATTATTTTATTTGTATGACAGAGACTCAATTGTAATTATTTGAATAAGTGAAAGATATTTGATTGGAAGATAAGATATTTACTATGATATAGTTACTTATTTGAAATTATCTTGCAAAATTGTATTCTTGGTTCAGTGCTTTTGTGTTTCTATATTCCCTGTTTGAAGGGGATATTACAAAAAGTTTAAATCTATTCATGAAGCCTCACCCAAAGCCATACAGTATTGGATGATTGAGTCTACGTAAGAAAATTCATGTCACCCATCAGTGTCTTCTTTCATATGAAATAAAACCTTTATAAGATGAGGTCTTGTGTGATGTGGTTAATCTAGATGTTTGTGATGTACTCTTTTGTCAGCCATTCCTGCATGATTGACATAGCATCTATGAATCAAGAACCCAAAATATCACCCTCACTCTTAGAATGTGGCACTATAGGGTACCTAAAGTACCACCTTCTACATATATTTCCTTTATTAATGACAATATATTTATTCTCATGGTGTTCAAGTCATAGAAATCCAAAAAGGCTGATTTTGTAGTCTTGACTACACATTAAACACAACAATAGAAGTAAATAGATACCAAGCTGAAGAAGTTCATGACCTTTCATCTACAAATTAATGGTTAGATAGAAATGATAAACAATCAATCCCTAAATATATATAGAAAGCATAGTCCATTCCATGTATGCATCAGGTTCCAAACCATGACACCAAATGATGTATCCATTCCATATCATCCACCTCTATTGAACACTTCAGTCATAGAAAAACTAGACATTGGTAAGCTTGATCTACATAGTTTTATTCCAGTGGATGAGAATCAAATCAAGACACAACTAAAAAAATTGATAAGTAATCTTGATGTAATAGGTACCATTGCTTCTCAAAAAGGGAGGAATGATCTGGTCAATACTTCAGGTGACAATTTGGGCAACGGTCTTACTCAAATTGGTGGTAGAATTTTTGAGAGCCATAACTTTTGCACCATAGCTCCATTTGACTCCTCGTTTGAATTGTTAAAAAGATAATAATAAGAACATTTTGATATGTCACTAATCTATATGTAGTGGATTTTGACACTTGAAAACTAAATAGAAGTGCCCCAAATTTTAATTTTAGTAGTGTAGTCTAAAAATAGTATATTTTAAAAAATAATAATTTCTCAAATTTTGTATTATTGTAATTTATGAAAATCAAACCATTTCATCTCAATCAATATTGGTGAATCTCCACATCCTCCTCCTACCTTCAAAAATAGGTATAAATAGATATGTATCCCAAAAAGGAAAATAGACATCTCTTCCTAGAGATAGGCATATGTTGTATATGTAATTTTAAGAAATAAAAAATCTCTTCTTAGAGATAGAATTATTATTTATGTATTCTTGAAATATTATTAAAGCAAAAATTTCAAGTTTTGGATCAAAATTTCAAGTTTTGGATCATTGGTATCAGATTAATTTGTCTTAAAAGTGTATGATCCTAAGGATGAGGTTAGACTACAAGAAGTTTGGGTAAAAAATACAAGATCCAACAGACTATCCACCTGTTCAATCTAAATGACCTTAAATGGTAGACAATATTGAGACATCTGATCCTTTCAAAGAAGTGGTGAATGAAGCCCTCCAATAATAGAAAGTACATATACTAGAACAATTTACCCAAATTATCCAACAAATCTCAATGGAAAATTTTAGCTACCCATTTGCACTCTCACATCCTCTCAATGCCCTAATACCTTTCATAGTTTAGGTGAATTTTGATATCTCTACATTTGAAGGAAAAATCAATTCTGATGTAGTATAAAATTAATTGGATCAATTATATTCCTATTTTTCTATAAATAAATTTACCAATGAAGAGAACATCACTTTTTCTCTTTTGAAAGCATCATTGCATGTCAAAAATTGGTGGGAAGTGTATAAGAAGAGGTTCAATATGGATGATATTGGCCTTGAGGTAGAACCTACTTGGAATAATTTCATATAAGATTTAAATAAATAATACTACCTCATTAGAGCATATGATGATCTGAATATATAGTGGTAACATCTTTGCTAAGGTAAAGAACAGTTTTTTCAAGATTATACTAAATTTTTTTATTCCCTATCTACGAGATTGAGCATCCAAAAAAGTGAGAAATATAATGTCTTCAAATACCATGGTGGACTACAATGGTACATATAGGAGGAAATGTAACTATTTAATTTGAGAACCCTCAGTGAAGCATACAAGTTCATGGTGAAAATTTAATAAAATCATGAAAGAAAGAATATGAAGAATCAACCTTCGAAATGGAAAAGGGAATTCTAAGATAAGCAACCCTAGAAGGGAAAGATTGGGAAATGTTGTGATTACCACAAAAGTGGAAATCACTCCCAAGAATAATGTTGAGCCATCATATCCCTACTTTATGAGTCATAATCCTCAACATCTACCACTCTACCTCATACACACCCTACAATCAAAGAATATGAAGAATATTTTGTAGATGTTGAGTCTGATGCCATCATTGCTTCATCATAGACCCATGAGGAAAGGTTAGATAATAAGGAAAAGTTATTTCACTCTAAGTTATGGGTGAAAGGTAAGCTTCTATATTTCAATCTTGATAGTGGGAATCAAAATAATTTAATCTCTACTAATGTTTTTAAAAGTCTAAATATATCCATGAAGCCCCACCTAAAGCTATACAGTATTAAATGATTGAGTATAGGTAAAAACCTCTGTGTCACCCACTAGTGTCTTATTTTATATGCAATAAAACCTTTCCAAAATGAGGTCTTATGTGATGTGATTTATATGGATGTTTGTGATGTACTCCTTGGTTACCCATCCATGTATGATCAACATGACATCTATAAATTAAGAACTTGATGGATCACCCTCACACTTGGAATGTGGTGTTATATGTAACGCAAGGTACCACCTTCTATATCTATCTCCTTGATTATTACCAAGAAATTTATTCTCATAGTGGTCAAGCCACAAAAATATAAAAGGGTCAATATTATAGCCTTGACTACACAATCAACACAACAATAAAAGTAAATAGATACTAAGTTAAGGAAGTTCATAGCCTTCCATCCATAGATTGATGGTCAGATAAGAATGGTGAATAATTAGGGTTTACATAACTTCATAAAGTATAGTCTATTATAATTATACATTAGGTTCCAACCCATGACACATAATGATGTATCCATTCCATATCATCCACCTCTATTGAACACTTCAATCATAGTAGAATAACTAGACATTGGTAAGTTTGATCTATAGATTTTTACTCCAGTGGATGAGAATCTAATCAAGACACAACTACCACACTTGATAAATAATCTTGATGAAATGGGGACCATTACTTCTCAAATGGGTAGTAATGATTTAGATAATACTTTAGGTGACAATTCAGGTGATGGTCTTACCCTAATTGGTGATAGAACTTTCAAGAGCCATAACTTTTATATCATAGCTTCATTTGACTCCCCATTTGAACTGTTGGAAAGCTAAGAATGAGAGAAATTATATGAGATGACACTAATGTTTTATTAGTGATTTTTAACCCTTAAAAACCAAATTTAAGTGCCCCAAATTTCAATTTTAATAGTGTAATAAAAAATAGTAAGTTTCTAAAAATCATAATTTCTCAAATTTTGTATTATTGTTATTCATGGAAGTTAAACCATTTCATCTCCATTAAGATTGGTGACCTTCCACATCCTCTTCCTACCTTAAAAAATAAGTATAAATAGATATGTATCCCAAAAATAAAACATACATCTCTTCTCAGAGATATGCATATATTGTATTTGCAATTTTTAGCAATAAAATATCTCTTTTCAGAGATAACATCTTATTTGTATGTTCTTAAAATATTCTTCAACCAAAAATTTTGAGTTTTTTATCAGTGGTATCAAATCAATTTGTCTTAATAGTGTATGATCTTGAGGATGAGGTTAGACTGCAAGAAGCTTGGGTGTTAAATATAAGATCTAGTATACTATCCACCTATTTGCTCCAAATGACTTCAATGACAGACAACACTAAGACATCTGATCCTTTCAAGGAAATGGTGAATGAATCCATCCAATAGTAGCAAGTGTAGATTCTAAAATAATTCACCTAAATTTTCCAACAAATTTTGATAGAAAATTTTGGCTCCTCATTTGGACCCCCACATCTTTTCAGTGCCCCATCACCCTTCAAGGTTTAGGTGAATTTTGATATCCCTACATTTGAAGGAAAAATCAATGTTGATGTAGTAGAAATTTGGTTGGATCAATTTTATTCCTATTTTTCTATAAATAAATTCATTGATAAAGAGAAGATCACTTTTTCTCTTTTAAAAGCATCATTGCCTATCAAAAATTGGTGAGAAGTGTACAAGAAGAGGTTTAGTATGGATGATATTGGCCTTAAGGTAGAATCTAACTAAAATGATTTCATAGAAGCTATAAGATAATACTATCCCATTGGAGCATATGATGATCTATATTTACAGTGGAAACAACTTTGCCAAGGTAAGGAATAGTCTATTCAAGATTACACTGACATTTTTCATTCCCTTTCTATGATATTAGGCATCCAAGAAAGTGAGAAAAAAATTATTCTCAAATACCATGGTAGACTACAATGGTACATACATGAAGAAATAGAAATATTTAATTTAGAAACCTTTGATTAAGCATACAAGTTCATAGTGAAGATTAAACAAAATCATTAAATAAAGAATATGAAGAATCAACCTTTGAAATGGAAAAGAGAATTCCAAGATAAGCAACCCTAGAAGGGAAAGACTAGGAAATAATGTGATTATCACCAAAATGAAACTAACTTCAAATAATAATGTCAATCCATCAAGTCTCTAATTTTTGAGTCATAATCCTCAATATCTACTACTCTACCTCATACACACCCTGCAGTCAAAGAGGATGAAGAATATATTGTAGATGTTGAGCTTGATGCCATCATTGATTCATCACAGACCATAAAGAAAGGCTAGATGATAAGGAAAGGTTATTTTAATATAAGTTATGGGTGAAATGTAAGCCTCTACATTTCATTCTTGATAGTGGGAGTTAAAATAATTTAATGTCTAGTAATTTTGTGAAAAGTCTAAATCTATCTATAAAACCTCACCTAAAGCCATACAATATTAGATGGTTTAGACCAAGGAGAAAACTCTGTGTCACCCACTAGTGTCTTATTTCATATGCAATAAAACCTTTTTAATATGAGGTCTTATGTGATGTGGTCAATCTGGATGCTTGCTATGTACTCCTTGGTCAGTCATTCATGTATGATTGACATGGCATCTATGAATCAAGAACCCAAATGATCACCCTCACTCTTGGAACATGGTGCTAAAAGTTACTTGAGGTACCACCTTCCATATCTATCTCCTTGATTAGTGCCAAGAAATTTTTTCTCATGGTGGTCAAGCCACAAAAATCTAAAAGAGTTGATGTTATAGCTCTGACTACACAATCAACACAATAATAGAAGCAAATAGATACCAAACTGAGGAAGTTCATTTCTTTCCATCTATAGATTAATGGTTAGATAGAAATGGTGAAAAATCAAGACCTACATATCTCCATAAAACATAGTATATTCTAAGTATGCATTAGGTTATAACCCATGACACCAAATTATGTGGTCATTCTATATCATCAACCTCTATTGATTATGTTAGTCATAGTAGAACAATTAGACATTAGTAAGCTTGATCTACAAAGTTTTGTTCGAGTGGATGAGAATTAGATCAAGAAATAATTACCACACTTGATAAAGACTCTTGATGTAATGGGAACCATTGATTCTCATGGAGGAAGAAATGATTTGAGCAACATTTTAAGTGATAATTTAGGCGATTGTCCTACCCTAATTAGTGATAGAACTTCCAAGAGCCATAATTTTTAAATCATAGCTCCATTTGACTCTCCATTTAAACTATTGGAAAGCTAATAATATGGGGAATACTATGAGATAACACTAAGATCTACTTATTAGGTTTTGACCCTCAAAAACAAAATAGAAGTATCCCAAATTTCAATTTTAGTACTGTAGTCTAAAAATAGAAAGTTTCTAAAAATAGTAATTTATTGAATTATATATTATTTTAATTCATGGAAGTCAAACCATTTCATATCTCTTGAGATTGGTGACCTTAAACATCCTCATCCTACCTTCAAAAAAAGGTATAAATAGATATGTAGCCCAAAAAGGAAAATATACATCTCTTCCCAGAGATAGGCATATGTTGTATCTACAATTTTGAGCAACAAAATATCTCTTCTCAGAGATAACATTATTATTTGTGTGTTCTTCAAATATTATTCAACCAAAATTTTTGAGTTTTGGATTAGTGGTATCAGATCAGTTTGTCTTAAGAGTGTATGATCTAAAGGATGAAGTCAAACTATAGAAAGCTTGAGTGGAAAATACAAGATCTAGTAGACTATCCACCTATTCGCTCAAAATGACCTCAAATGGTGGATAACACTGATACATCTGATCCTTTCTATGAAATATTCAATGAATCCCTACAATAAAAGTAAGTGTAGATGCTACAATAATTTTTCCAAATTCTTTAATAAATCTTGATGGGAAATTTTAGCTCCTCATCTGCACCCCACATCCTTTCAGTGATCCAACACCCTTCAAGGTTTAGGTGAATTTTGATATCCCTATATTTAAAGTCAAAATCAATGTTGATTTAGTAAAAAATTGGTTGGATCAATTGTCTTCCTATTTTTTTGTAAATAAATTTACTGATGAAGAGAAGATTACTTTTACTCTTTTAAAAGCATCATTACCTGTCAAAAATTGGTGGGAAGTGTAAAAGAAGAGGTTCATTACAGATGATATTAACCTTGAGGTAGAACCTACTTGATATAATTTCATAGAAGCTATAAAGAAAGAATAATACTCTATGGAGCATATGATGATCTATGTATATAGTGGTAGCAACTTTGTCAAGGTAAGGAATAGTCTATTCAAGATTACACTAACATTTTTCATTCCCTATCTATGAGATTGGGCATCTAGGAAATTGAGAAACACAGGGTTATCTAATATCATTTTGGAATATAATGGTACATATAGGGGAAATAGAAATCTTAAATTTAAGAACCCTCAGTGAAGCATACAAGTTCATGGTGAATATTGAGCAGAAGCATGAAAAAAAAAATACAAAGAATCAACCTTCAAAATGGAAAAGGGAATTCTAAGATAAGTAACCCTAGAAGGAAAATACTGGGAAATGGTGCGATTACCACAAAAATGGAAATCATTCCAAAGAATAATTTTGAGCCATCAAGCCCCTACTTTTTGAGTCATAATCCTTAATATCTATTGTTCTTCCTCATACACACCTTGTAGTCAAAGAGGATAAAGAAGATATTGTAGATGCTAAGCCTGATGCCATCGTTGCTTCATCATAGACCCAAGAGGAATGGTTGAATGATAAGAAAATTTTGTTTCACTCTAAGTTATGGGAGAAAGGTAAGCTTCTAAATTTTATTCTTGATAGTGAGAGTCAACATAATTTAATCTCTACTAATGTTATGAAAAGTCTAAATCTGTCCATGAAGCCTCACCCAAAGCCATACAGTATCAGATGGTTGAGTCTAGGGAAAAACCTCTATGTCACCCACCAATGTCCTCTTTCATATGAAATCAAATATTTTCAAGATGAGGTCTTATGTGATGTGGTCAATCTGGATGTTTGTGATGTACTCCTTGGTCATCCATTCATGTATGATTGACATGGCATCTATGAATTAAGAACCTGAAAGATCACCCTCACTCTTGGAATATGACACTATAGGGTACCTAAAGTACCACCTTACACATTTGTCTCCTTGATTAGTGACAAGAAATTAATTTTCATGGTGGTCAAGACATAGAAATGAAAAAGGGCTGTTGTTGCAGCCCTGACTACATAATCAACACAACAATAGAAGCAAATGGATACCAAGTTGAGAAAGTTTATAGCCTTCCATATATAAATTTATGGTCAAACAAAATGGTAAACAATTAGGCCTTACATATATCCATAAATGATAGTCCATTCCATGTATGCATTGGGTTCCAAACCATGACACCAAATAATTTAGCAATTCCATATCATCTACCTCTATTGAACACTTCAGTCATAGTAAAACAACTACACATTGGTAAGCTTAATCTACATAGTTTTATTCCAGTGGATAAGAATCAAATCAAGACACAATTGCCACACTTGATAAAGACTCTTGATACAATGGGGATCATTGCTTCTCAAAGAGGAAGGAATGATCTGGGCAATAATTTAGGTAATAATTTGAGCGATGGTCCTACTCTAATTGGTAGTTGAACTTCTAAAAGCCATAACTTTTGCACCATAACTCCATCTGACTCCCCGTTTAAACTGTTGGAAATATAAGAATGAGGAAAATGCTATGATATGGCACTAGTATCTACTCATTGGGTTTTGACCCTTGAAAATTAAATGAAAGTATCCCAAATTTTAATTTTAGTAGTGTAGTCTAAAAATAGTAAGTTTCTAAAAATAGTAATTTTTCAAATTATGTATTATTGTAATTCATGGAAGTCAAACCATTTCATCTCCCTCAATATTGGTGAACTTCCACATCATCATCCTACCTTCGAAAATAGGTATAAATAGATATGTATCTTGAAAAGGAAAACATACATCTCTTCCCAGAGATAGACATATGTTGTATCTACAATTTTGTGTAATAAAACATCTCTTCTTAGAGATAACATTATTATTTGTGTGTTCTTGAAATATTCTTCAACCAAAAATTTCAAGTTTTAGATTAGTGGTATCAGAGTGGTTTGTCGTATGAGTGTATGATTTTGAAGATGAGGTTAGACTACAAAAATCTTGGGTAGAAAATACAAGATCCAATAGATTATCCACCTGTTCACTCCAAATGACTTTAAATGGTGGACAACACTGAGACATATGATCCTTTCAATGACATAGTGAATGAAGCCCTCTAATAATAGCAAGCACAAATGCTACAACAATTTTCCAAAATTCTCAAACAAATCACAATGGAAAATTTTAGATCCCCATCTGCACTCCCATGTCATTTCAGTTCCCTAACACCCTTTAAAGTTTAGATAAATTTTGGTATCCTTATATTTTAAGGAAAAATCAATGTTGATGTAGTAGAAAATTGGTTTGATCAATTATCTTCCTATTTTTTATAAAAAATTCACCAATGAAGAGAAGATCACTTTTACTCTTTTAAGAGTATCATTACCTATAAAAAATTAGTGGGAATTATATAAGAAAATATTCAATACAGATGATATTAACCTTGAGATAGAACCTACCTAGAATGATTTCATAAAAGTTGTAAAGGAAGAATGCTATCTCATTGGAGTGTATGATGATCTATATATATAGTGGCAATAACTTCTGATGTAGGAGAATCTTGGAAGCATGAAGAACATGGATTAAAAAATAAATAAATAAATTCAAAAATCATGTACACTTAGGATATGTCTATTTGAGTCAAATTTAGTTATTTTAGATCAAAATGAGGAGAATCAAGCCATAAGTGGCGTAGGTTAGGTGCAGCTGAATAAGTCTATGTTTAAAACATTTGTTGAGTTTTTCTAGGAGTTGGGTGAATGGTTTTAGGAATAAATTAGGGTCATTTCAATATTGCGAGTAGTAGAGTAGGAGGAAGTGAAGGAAAAAGTCCGGGAAAGGACTGCATATGGATGGATTATAACAAAATTGATACAATAATGTTTATTGTATGTTTTGTAATCTTTAGTTATGTATCAAATGGGTGGTAATATGTCAATGATGTAAATAAAAGTTACATTTGTTTACTGCAGTTTGTGTATTGGTTATTCTATTCACATGCAAATTTCGCTATGTTTCTGCTAAGTGTATTGCCGAATCTATAACTGCATGCAGCCGAATGGAGAGTTAACAAGCCATTGAAATGGTTGCCCAGACCTGAAGGAATTCGCTCATTTTCATGTGGTTAATTTATAGATGGTATATATGATGACGCAGTGCCAAGAATGGTGAAGCAGCAGCAAGGATGCAAAAGAGGAAAAGCTTAGGAAAGAGGAGCAAGCAAGCGGCTGGTAAGGGAAAAGCTTAGGAAAGAGGAGCAAGCAAGCGGCTGGTAAGTCAGAGATTTGATTCACCTTCAGACCATGAAGATGTAAGTGACTGGAGAGCGTGGAAGCCAAAGTTGGTGATTATAAGCGAATCGAGGCCGAATGGGTTCTAAGGTAGGTGAGATTCTGGGAACGTGTGTTCCTGTTGGGCCATTTTAGTTCTAAGTCATTTCAAAATCTATGTAATGCTGGGTGCATACAATATATGCTGGGCCGTAGTCTCCTGTTGGGCGCATACCAATGCTGGGCCACTTTAGATCTGACTACCCTGCAACATTTAAATCTTCCAAGGTGGTGTTCAAGTGAAGGAATACTGTTAAAAACAAAGAAGAGGATGCCAGAGTGACAGAAGCATATTTTAAAGCAAAACAACAAGCTTTGGAATGAGGAATAGAAGAAACTAGAAGGTAACGCATGTTGTATAGTTGCATGTCTTTGTGGGAAGGAGTATTTGATAGATTTTGAAGAGGCTGGTGAGACTGAAGGCACTAATTATAGCCATAACAAAGTAATGGAAAAAGAAATAAAGGACTGAGAGTGGAATAGGGGATGGAGGCCATTTGTAACTGAGATAGCTATTCAGCATGGAGCTGACAAACTCTTGTAGATGAAGCTATCAAAACTATCAGTTGAACCATTCGCCATACAAGGTGACATTGTTTTTGTTGAAATACATATATGATTTAATTCTACCAAATATATAGATATATTTTAGTCCTATCAGATGTATGTTGGTTCATCATTTAGAAAAAGAGCCCATCTAGCTCAGCTGATAGAGCGTTATAGTATTTTGGATTAGAATGTTGTTTTTGCAAAAATAATGCACTATGGGGAGTTGCAAATAGAAGTCAACAGAGTGGTGTGGTTGAAACTGCCAACGCTGCTTACAAGAGAAAAAGAGTTTGTGATGAGGCTGGAAAGATAGAAGGACAAACTGGAGAAAGTACTGTTTGAAGACTAAGGTCAGCAAGTCAGGATATTGGATCAGAGATTTGGTTTTGAAATTTCTAGATAGTCACTTTTTCATCAACTTCACTAAGGTAAGGAACAGTCTGTTCAAGATTATATTGATATTTTTTACTCTCTGTCTGTGAGATTAGGTATTCAAAAAAGTGAGAAACATATTATTCTCAAATACTATGGTGGATTACAATGGTACATACAAAAGGAAATAAAACTCTTCAATTTGGGAACCCTCAATGAAGCATACAAGTTCATGGTGAAGATTGAGTAGAAGCATGAAAGAAAGAATACAAATAATCAACCTTTGAAATAGAAAAGGATATTTCAAGATAAGTAACCCTAGAAGGGAAAGAATTGAAAATGGTGTGATTACCATAAAAGTGGAACTCACTCCAAATAAGAATGTTGAGCCATCATGTCCCTAATTTTTGAGTCACAATCCTCAATATCTACTACTCTACCTCATACACACCCTATAGCCAAAGAGGATGAAGAAGATATTATAGATGCTGAGCCTAATGCCATCATTGCTTCATCACAGACCCATGAGAAAAGGTCAGATAATAAGAAAAATTTGCTTCACTCAAAGTTATGGGTGAAAGGTAAGCCTCTACATTTCATTCTTGATAGTGAGAGTCAAAATAATTTAATCTCTGCTAATGTTGTGAAAAATCTAAATTTATTTATGAAGCCTTAGCTAAAGCTATACAGTGTTGGATGATTGAGTCTAGGTAGAAACCTCCATGTCACCCACTAGTGTCTTCTTTCATATGCAATAAAATAGTTATAAGATGAGGTATTATGTGATGTGGTCAATCTGGATGTTTGTGATGTACTCCTTGGTCAGCCATCCATGTATGATTAACATGGCATCTATGAATCAAGAACCTGAAGGATCACCTTCACTCTTAGAACATGGTGTTATAGGGTATTTGAGGTACCACCTTCCACATCTATCTCTTTTATTAGTGATAAGGGCTGATATTGCAGCCCTGACTACACAAGAAACACAACAACAAAAGCAAATGGTTAACAAGATGAGAAAGTTCATGACCTTCCATATATATATTGATGGTGAGATAGAAATGGTGAATAATAAAGTTTTGTATAGATCCAAAAAGTATATTCCATTTTAAGTATGCATTAGATTCCAACCCATGACACCAAATGATTTAACCATTTCATATCATCCACCTCTATTAAATACTTCAGTCATAGTAGAACAATTGGATATTGATAAGCTTGATCTATAGAGTTTTTCTCTAATAGATGAGAATAAAATCAAGGCACAACTACCACATTTGATATAGAATCTTGATGAAATGGGTACCATTGCTTCTCAATGAGGGAGGAATGATATGGGCAACACTTTAGGTGATAATTCAGGTGATGGTCCTACCTCAATTGGTGGCATAACTTCTAAGAGCCATGACTTTTACACCATAGCTTTGTTTGACTCTCCATTTGAACCATTGGAAAGATAAGATTGAGGAAAACACTATGAGATGGAACTAAGCTTTAATTAGTAGGGTTTGACCTCTAAAATCCAAATTTAAGTACCCCAAATTTTAATTTTAGTTATGCAATAAAAAAATATTAAGTTTTTAAAAATACTAATTTCTCAAATTCTATATTATTTTAATTTATAGAAGTCAAACTATTTCATACCTCTCGGTATTGGTGACCTTCCACATCCTCCTTCTACCTTCAAAAATAGGTATAAATAGATATATAGCCTGAAAAGGAAAATAGACATCTCTTCTCAGAGATAGGCATATATTGTATCTGTAATTTTGAGCAATAAAACATCTCTTCTTAGAGATAACATTATTATTTGTGTGTTCTTAAAATATTCTTCATCCAAGAATTTTGAGTTTTGGATTAGTGGTATTAGATCAGTTTGTCTTAAGAGTGTATGATCTTGAGGATGAGGTCAGACTATAGGAAGTTTGGGTGGAAAATACAAGATCCAGTAGATTATCCACCTGTTCACTCCAAATGACCTTAAATGATGGACAACACTGAGATATCCAATCCTTTTAAGGAAATGGTGAATGAAGCCCTCTAATAGTAGCAATCATATATGCTATAATAATTCACTTAAATTCTCCAACAAATCTTCATGGAAAATTTTGGCTCCTCATCTACACCCCCATGTCCTTTTAGTGTTCCAACACCCTTCAAGGTTTAGTTGAATTTTGATATACCTGAATTTGAAGGCAAAATCAATGTTGATGTAGTAGTAAATTAGTTAGATAAATTTTCTTCCTATTTTTCTATAAATAAATTCACCAATGAAGAGAATATCAATTTTACTTTTTTGAAAGCATCATTGCCTATCAAAAATTGGTGGGAAGTGTACAAGAAGAGGTTCAGTATAGATGATATTGACCTTAAGGTTGAACCTACCTAAAATGATTTTATAGAAGATGTAAAGAAATAATACTACCACATTGGAGCATATGATGACCTGTATATATAATGGAAATAACTTTACCAAGGTAACAAACAATCTATTCAAGATTACACTGACATTTTTCATTCTCTATCTATGAGATTGAGCATTCAAGAAAGTGAAAAACATAAGGTCCTAAAATACCATGGTGGAATACAATGGTAAATATAGGGGGATTTGGAACTCTATAATTTATGAACCCTCTATGAAGCATACAAGTTCACAGTGAATATTGAGTAGAATCATGAAAGAAAGATTAAAAAGAATTAGCCTTCGAAATGGAATTGGGAATTCTAGGATAAACAATCTTAAAAGTGAAAGATTGGAAAATAGTGTGATTACCACAAAAGTATAACTCACTCCAATGAAGAATGTGAATCTATCAAGTCCCTACTTTTTTAGTCATAATCCTCAACATCTATTGCTCTACCTCATACACACCCTACAGTCGAAGAGGATGAATAAAATATTATAGATTCTAAGCCTGATGCCATCATTACTTTATCATATACCCATGAGGAAATGCTAGATGATAAAAAATGTTGTTTCACTCTAAGTTATGGGTGAAAGGTAAGCCTCTACAATTCATTATTGATAGTGGGAGTTAAAATAATTTAATCTCTATTAATATTGTGAAAAGTATAAATCTGTTCATGAAGCCTCACCACAAGCCATAAAGTATTAGTTTGTTTAGTCTAGGGAAAAACCTCTATATCACCCACTAGTGTTTTATTTCATATGCAATAAAAAATTTCCAAGATGAGGTCTTGTGTGATGTGGTCAATGCAGACATTTGTGATGTACTCCATGGTCAGCCATTCATGTATGATTAACATGGCATCTATAAATCAAGAACCTGAAATATCACCCTCACTCTTAGAATGTAGTGTTACAAGGTACCTAAGGTACCACCTTCCATATCTATATCCTTGACTAGTTCTAAGAAATTTATTCTCATGGTGTTTAAGCCATAAAAAACTAAAAGGGCTGATGTTTTAGCCCTAACAACACAATCAACACAACAACAAAAGCAATGGATATCAAGCTAAGAAAGTTCATGACCTTCAATCCAATTAATGATGGCCAGACAAAAATGGTGAATAATCAGGCCTTACATATCTCAAAATCACATTCCATTCAATTTATGCATCATGTTCTAACCCATGACACCAAATGATGTAGCCATTCCATATCATCTACCTCTATTAAACACTTCAGTCATATCAGAACAACTGGACATTGGTAAGCTTGATCTATTGAGTTTTGCTCTAGTGGATGAGAATAAAATCAAGAAAAAAATACCACACTTTATAAATAATCTTGATGTAATAGGGACAATTACTTCTCAAGGAGGGAGGAATGATCTGGGCAACACTTCAGGTGATAATTTGGGCAATGGTCCTACCCTAATTGGTGTTAGAACTTTCAGGAGCAAGAAATTTTACACCATAGATATGTTTGACTCCCCATTTGAACCATTGGAAAGATAATAATTAGGATAAAAATGTGAAATGGCATTAAGAACTGCTTAATGGGTTTTAACCTATAAAAAACAAATGAAAGTGCCCCAAATTTTAAATTTAGTAGTGCAGTCTAAAAATAGTAAGTTTCTAAAAGTAGTAATTTCTTAAATTCTATATTATTGTAACTCATGAAATTTAAACCATTTCATCTCCCTCAAGATTGGTAACCTTCCACATCTTTCTCCTACCTTCAAAAATAGGCATAAATAGACATCTAACCTGAAAAATAAAATAGGCATCTCTTCCCAGAGATAGGCATATGTTGTATCTGTAATTTTGAGTAATAAAACATCTCTTCTCAGAGATAGAATTATTATTTATATGTTATTTAAATATTCTTCAAACAAGAATTTTGATTTTTATATTAGTGGTATCAGATTAGTTTGTCTTAAGAGTGTATGATCTTGAGGATGAGGTCAGACTACAAGAAGCTTGGGTGGAAAATACAAGATCTAGTAGACTATCCACCTGTTTGCTCTAAATGACCTCAAATGGTAGACAACATCAAGACATATAATGATTGTAAGAAAATGGTGAATGAAACCCTCCAATAGTAGAAAACATAGATGTTACAACAATTTACCCAAATTCTCCAAAAAATCTCAATGGCAAATTCTAGCTCCTCTTTTACACCTCCATGTCCTTTCAGTGCCCCAACACCCATCAAGGTTTAGGTCAATTTTGATATCCTTACATTTAAAGGAAAAATAAATGCTAATACAGTAAAAAATTGGTTGGATCAATTATCTTCCTATTTTTCTATAAATAAATTCATCGATGAAGAGAAGATCACTTTTGTTCTTTTGAAAGTATCATTGCCTATCAAAAATTAGTGGGAAGTGTACAAGAAGAGGTTTAGTAAGGATGATATTGGACTTGAGGTAGAACCTACCTGAAATGATTTCATAGAAGCTATAAAAGAAGAATACTACCCCATTTGAGTGTATGATGATTTGTATATACAGTGATAGTAACTTCACCAAGGTAAGGATCAGTTTTTTTAAATTACACTGACATTTTTCATTCTCTATATGTGAGATTGGGCATCCAAGAAAGTGAGAAACATAAGGTTCTTAAATACTGTGGTAGACTACAATGGTAAATAGTAGGGAAAATGGAACTCTTTAATTTGGGAACCCTCAATGAATCATACAAGTTCATGGTGAGGATTGAGAAAAAACATGAAAAAAAGAATATGAATAATGAGCCTTCGAAATGGAAAAGGGAATTCCAAGATAAGCAATCCTAGAAGGGAAAGATTGATAAATGGTGTGATTACCAAAAAAGTGGTACTCACTCCAAAGTAGAATGTTGAGCCATCAAGTCCCTGATTTTTGATTCATAATCTTCAAAATCTACTTCTCTACCTTATACACACATGTAGTCAAAGAAGATAAAGAAGATATTATAGATTATGAGCCTAATGCCATCGTTCCTTCATCACACACCCATGAGGAAAGGCCATATGATAAAGAAAGTTTGTTTCAATCTAAGTTATGGGTGAAATCTAACCCTCTATATTTCATTCTTGATAGTGGGATTCAAAAGAATTTAATCTCTACTAATATTGTGAAAAGTCTAAATCTATCTATGAAGCCTCACCTAAAGCCATACAGTATAGGATGGTTGAGTCTAGGGAAAAATTGTAGTGTCACCCACCAGTGTCTTCTTTAATATGAAATAAAATCTTTCCAAGATGAAGTCTTATGTGATGTGGTCAATCTAGATGTTTGTGATGTACTTCTTGGTCATCTATTCATATATGATTGACATGACATCTATCAATCAAGAACCTAAAGGATCACCCTCACTATTAGAATTCAGTACTATAGGGTACCCAAGGTACCACCTTCCACATTTGTCTTCTTGATTAGTGCCAATAAATTCATTCTCATGGTGGTCAAGTCATAGAAATCCAAAAGGGTTGATGTTACAGCCCTGACTACACAATCAACACAACAATAGAAGTAAATGGATACCAAGTTGAGAAATTTTATGACCTTCCATCTATATATTGATGGTCAAATATAAATGGTGAATAATCAAACCCTACATAGCACCATAAATCATATTCCATTCCAATTATGCATCGAGTTTCAACCCATGACACAAAATGATGTAGCTATTTCATATCATCCACCTTTATTGAACAATTCAGTCATAGTAGAAAAATTGGATATTAGTAAGCTTGATCTGTAGAGTTTTACTCCAGTGGATGAGAATCAGATCAAGACACAACAACCACACTTGATAAAAAATCTTGATAAAATAGGGAACATTACTTCTCAAGGAGGGAGTAATTATCTGAGCAACACTTCAAGCAATAATTCGGGTGATGATCCTACCCTAATTAGTTGTAGAACTTCCAGGAGCCATAATTTTTGTATAATAGCTCTGTTTGACTACCTGTTTGAGTTGTTGAAAATATAAAAATAAGGGGAATGATGTGAGATGGAACTAACCTTTTCTGAGTGGGTTTTGACCCTCAAAAACCTAATGGAAGTGCCCATAATTTCAATTTTAGTAGTACAATCTAAAAATAGTAAGTTTTTAAAAATAGTAATTTCTCAAATTTTGTATTATTATGATTCATAGAAGGCAAACCATTTTATCTTTCTCAATATTGGTAACCTTACACATCCACCTCCTACCTTCAAAAAATTCTATAAATAGATATGTATCCTGAAAAGGAAAACAAACATCTCTTTCCAGATATAGGCATATGTTATATCTACAATTTTGAGTAATAAAACATCTCTTCTCAGAGATAGCATTATTATTTGTGTGTTCTTGAAATATTATTCAACCAAGACTTTCAAGATTTAGATCAGTGGTATCATAGTGGTTTGTCTTAAGAGTGTATGATCTTGAGGATGAGGGTAGACTACAAGAAACTTGGGTGGAAAATATAAGATCTAATAGACTGTCCACCTGTTCACTCCAAATGACCTCAAATGGTGGACAACACCGAGACATTTGATATTTTTAAATAAATGGTGAATGAAGCCCTCCAATAGCATCAAGTAGAGATGTTATAATAATTCATCTAAATTCTCTAACAAATCTTAATGATAAATTTTTGCTCCTCATCTGCACCTCCATGTCCTTTCAGTGCCCCAACACCCTTCAAAGTTCAGGTGAATTTTGATATCTCTGCATTTGAAGGTAAAATCAATGCTGATATAGTAGAAAATTGATTGGATCAATTTTCTTCTTATTTTTTATAAATAAATTCATCGATGAAGAGAAGATCACTTTTACTCTTTTGAAAGCATCATTGCCTATCAAGAATTGGTGAGAAGTGTACAAGAAGAGGTATAGTACAAATGATATTGGATTTGAGGAAAAACCTACCTAGAATGATTTCATAGAATTAATAAAGGAAGAATACTACCCCATTAGAGTATATGATGATCTATATATAAAGTGGCAACAACTTTACCAAGGTAAGGAATAGTCTGTTTAAGATTATACTTACATTTTTCATTCTCTATCTGTGAGATTGGGCATCTAGAAAAGGGAGAAACATAAGGTTCTCAAATACCATTGTAAACTATAATGGTACATATAGGGGGAAATGGAAATATTTAATTTGGGAACCCTTGGTGAAGCATACAAGTTCACAGTGAAGATTGAGTAGAAGCATAAAAGAAAAAATATGAAGAATCAACCTTCAAAATGGAAAAAGGAATTATAAGATAAGAAACCCCAAAAGGGAAAGACTAGAAAATGGTGCAATTACCAAAAAACTATAATTCACTTCAAATAATAATGTTGAGCTATAAAGTTCCTACTTTCTAAGTCACAATCCTCAATATCTACTACTCTACCTCATACACACCCTACAGTCAAAGAGGATGAAAAAGATATTATAGATGTTGAGCCTGATCCCATCATTACTTCATCATAGATGCATGAGGAAAGACTAGATGATAAGGAAATTTTGTTTCAATATAAGTTATGGGTGAAAGGTAATCCTCTATATTTCATTCTTGATAGTGGAAGTCAAAAATATTTAATCTCTACTAATGTTTTTAAAAGTCTAAATCTATCTATGAAGCCTCACCTAAAGCGATACAATATTGGATTGTTTAGTCTAGGGAAAAACCTCTGTATCACCCACTAGTGTCTTCCTTCATAATAAATAAAACATTCTAAGATGAGGTCTTGTGTGATATGGTCAATCTAGATTTTTGTGATGTACTCCTTGGTCAGTCATTCATGTATGATCGATATGGCATCTATGAATAAAGAACCTAAAGGATCACCCTCACTCTTAGAACGTGATGCTATAAGGTATCAAAGATACCACCTTCTACATCTATCTCCTTGATTATTGCTAAGAAATTCATTCTCATGGTGTTCAATCCAAAAAAATCTAAAAGGGTTGATGTTGCAACCTTGACTACACAATCAACATAATAACAAAAGCAAATGGATACCAAACTGAGGAAGTTCATGACCTTTCATCCAAAGATTGATTGTCAAATAGAAATGAAGAAAAATTAGGCCCTATATAGCTCCACAAAGTATAATCTATTTCAAGTATGCATTAGGTTCTAACACATGAAACCAAATTATGTAGCCATTCCATATCATCTACATCTATTGAACACTTTAGTGATAGTAAAACAATTGGACATTGTTAAGCCTTATTTATAGAGTTTTTCTCCAGTGGATGAGAATCAGATCAAGACACAACTACCACACTTGATAAATACTCTTGATGCAATGGGGACCATTTCTTCTCAAGGAGGGAGGAATGATCTAAAAAACATTTTAGGCAATAATTCAGGCAATGGCCCTACCCTAATTGGTGGTAAAACTTTTTAGAGCCATAATTTTTGTACCATAGCTCCATTTTACTCTCCATTTAAACTATTGGAAATATAAGAATAAGGAGAATGTTGTGAGATAACACTAATCTCTACTCATTGGGTTTTGACCCTTGAAAACTAAATGGAACTATCCCAAATTTTAATTTTAGTAGTGCAGTCTAAAAATAGTAAGTTTCTAAAAATAGTAATTTCTCAAATTTTATATTATTATAATTCATGGAAGTCAAACCATTTCATCTCCCTTGAGATTGGTGACCTTCCACATCCTCTTAATACCTTCAAAAATAGGTATAAATAGATATGTATCTTGAAAAATAAAATAGACATCTCTTTCAAGAGATAGGCATATGTTGTATCTACAATTTTGAGTAATAAAACATCTCTTCTGAGAGATAACATTATTATTTGTGTGTTCTTGAAATATTCTTCAACCAAGAATTCAAATTTTAAATTAGTGGTATCAGAGTAGTTTGTCTTAAGAGTGTATGATCTCGAGGATGAAGTCAAACTACAAAAATTTTGGGTAAAAAATATAAGATCTAGCAGACTATCCACCTATTCACTCTAAATGATCTCAAATGGTGGAAAATACTGAGACATCTGATCCTTTCAATAAGATTGTAAATAAATTACTCTAATATTTATAAGCATAGATGCTATAATAATTCATCTAAATTCTCTAACAAATTTTGATGGAAAATTCTAGATCCTCATCTACACCCTCATGTCCTTTCAGTGCCCCAACACCCTTCAAGGTTCATGTGAATTTAGATATCCCTAAATTTGAAGGAAAAATCAATACTGATACAATAGAAAATTGGTTGAGTCAATTATCTTCCTATTTTTCTATAAATAAATTCATCGATGAAGAGAAGATCACTTTTTCTTTTTTCAAAGCATCATTGCCTATCAAAAATTGGTGAAAAGTGTACAAGAAGAGGTTCAGTGTGGATGATATTGGCCTTGAGATAGAACCTACCTAGAATGATTTCATATAAGTTATAAAGGAACAATACTACCCTATTAGAGCATATGATGATCTGTATATATAGTGGCAACAACTTCACCAAGGTAAGGAACAATCTATCTAAGATTACACTAATATTTTTCATTCCCTATTTGTGAGATTGGGCATCCAAGAAAGTGAGAAACACAAGGTTCTCAAATACCATGGTGGAATATAATAGTACATACAGGGGAAACTAGAACTCTTCAATTTGAGAACCCTTGATGAAGTATACAATTTCATGGTGAAGATTGAGCAGAAGCATGAAAGAAAGAATATGAAGAATCAGCCTTCAAAATAGAAAAGAGAATTTCAAGATAAGTAACCCTAGAAGGGAAATATTGGGAAATGGCACTATTACCATAAAAGTGGAACTCACTCTAAAAAATAATGTCAATTCATCAATTCCCTACTTTTTGAGTCATAATCTTCAACATCTACTACTCTACCTCATACACACCCTAGAGTCAAAGATGATGAAGAAGATATTATAAATGTTGAGCCTGATGCCATCATTGCTTCATCATAGACCCATAAGAAAAGGCTAAATGATAAGGAAATGTTGTTTTACTCTAAGTTGTAGGTGAAAGGTAAGCCTCTACATTTTATTCTTGATAGTGCGAGTCAAAAAAATTTTATCTTTGCTAATGTTGTGAAAAGTCTAAATCTGTCCATGAAGCCTCACCCAAAGCGATATAGTATTGGATAGTTAAGTCTAAAGAGAAACCTCTGTGTCACCAGCCAGTGTCTTCTTTCATATGTAATAAAAGCTTTCCAAGATGAGTTCTTGTGTGATGCGTTCAATCTAGATATTTTTGATGTACTCTTTTGTCAACCATTCATGTATGATTAATATGGCATCTATGAATCAAAAACTTGAAGGATCACCCTCACTCTTAAAATATAGCACTATAAGGTACCCAAGGCACCACCTTCCATATCTGTCTCCTTGATTAGTTCTAAGAAATTCATTCTCATGGTGGTTAAGCCACATAAATCCAAAAGGGCTGATGTTGCATCCTTTACTACACAATCAACACAACAATAGAAGCAAATGGATACCAAGCTAAGGATGTTTATGGACTTCCATATATAGATTGATGGTCAAATAAAAATAGTGAAAAATTGAGCCTTACATAGCTCCATAAATCACATTTTATTCCATGTATGCATTAGGTTCCAATCCATGACACCAAATGATGTAGCCATTCCATATCATCTACTTTTATCAAACACTTCAGTTATAGCAAAACAATTGGACATTGGTAAGCTTGATCTACAAAGTTTTGATCTAATAGATGAGAATCAAATCAAGACACAATTACCACACTTGATAAATACTCTTGATGTAATGGGTACCATTACTTCTCAAGGAGGGAGGAATGATCTGAGCAACACTTCAGGCAATAATTCGGGCAAAGGTCCTACCTTAATTGGTGGTAGAACTTCTAGGAGCCATAAATTTTGCATCATAACTCTGTTTAACTCCTTGTTTGAATCGTTAGAAAGATAAGAATGAGGGGAAAACTATGAGATGAAACTAAGCTTTACTCAATGAATTTTGACCTACAAAAACCAAATATAAGTGCTCCAAATTTTAATCTTAGTAGTACAGTCTAAAAATAACAAGTTTCTAAAAATAGTAATTTCTTGAATTCTATATTATTTTAACTCATAAAAGTTGAACCATTTCATGTACCTCAAGATTGGTGACCTTACACATCAAGAACATCAAGATCTTACCTTTAAAGATTGGTATAAATAGATATGTATCCTGAAAAAGAAAACAACCATCTCTTCTTAGAGATAGGCATATGTTGTATCTACAATTTTAAGAAATAAAACATCTCTTCTCAGAGATAACATTATTATTTATGTGTTCCTAAAATATTCTTAAAATAAGACTTTCAAGTTTTGGATAAGTATTATTAGAGAGATTTGTCTTAAGAGTGTATGATCTTGAGGATTAGGTCAGACTATAAGAAGCTTGGGTGGAAAATACAAGATCCAGTAGACTATCTACATGTTCACTCTAAATGACCTCAAATGGTGGACAACACTGAGACATCCAATCCTTTCAAAGAAATGGTGAATGAATCTCTCTAATAGTAACAAGAACATATGCTACAACAATTCACCTAAATTTTCAAACAAATCTTTATGAAAATTTTGGCTTCCCATCAACATCTCCATGTTCTTTCAGTGCCCCAACACCCTTCAAGTTTTAAGTGAATTTTGATATCCCTATATTAAAAGGCAAAATCAATGTTAATGGAGTAGAAAATTGGTTAGATCAATTGTCTTCCTATTTTAATGTAAATAAATTCACTAATAAAGAGATCACTTTTGCTCTTTTGAAAGCACCATTGCCTGTCAAAAATTGGTAAGAAGTATACAAGAAGAGGTTTAATACAGATGATATTAGCTTTGAGGTAGAACCTACCTAGAATTATTTTATAGAAGCTGTAAAAGAAGAATACTACACCATTGGATCATATGATGATATGTATATATAGTGGTAACAACTTCACCAACGTAAGGAATAGTCTGTTCAAGATTACACTAATATTTTGCATTCTCTATCTATTAGATTGGGCATCTAGGAATTGAGAAACATAATGTTCTCAAAAACTATGGTGGACTACAATGGTATATATAAGGGGAAATATAACTCTTCAATTTTTGAACCTTCGGTGAAGTATACAAGTTCACGGTAAAGATTGAGTAGAAACATGAAAGAAAGAATATGAAGAATCAACCTTTTAGATTGAAAAGGGAATTCCAAGATAAACAACCCTAGAAGGAAAAGACTAGAAATGGTGTGATTAGTACAAAATTGGAACTCACTCCAAAGAAGAATGTCGAGCCATCAAGTCCTTGATTTTTGAGTGGCAATCCTCAACATCTATTGCTCTACCTCATACACACCCTGAAATCAAAGAGGATGAAGAAGATATTATAGATGGTGAGCCTAATGCCATCATTGCTTCATCACAGACCCATGAGGAAAGGCCAGATGATAAGGAAAGTCATTTCAATTTAGTTATAGTTGAAAGGTAAACCTCTAAATTTCATTCTTGATAGTGGGAGTCAAAAGAATTTAATCTCTGTTAATGTTGTGAAAAGTATAAATCTATCCAGGAAACCTCACCCAAAGACATACAATATTAGATGGTTGAGTCCAAGGAGAAACCTCTGTGTCACCCACCAATATCTTCTTTCATATGTAATAAAACCTTTACAAGATGAGGTCTTGTTTAATGTAGTCAATCTAGATTTTTGTGATGTACTCCTTGGTCAGCCATTCATGTATGATCGATATGGAATCTATGAATCAATAATCTAAAGGATCACCCTCACTCTTGGAACATGGTGCTATAGTGTATCCAAGGTACCACCTTTCACATCCATCTCCTTGATTAGTGCCATAATTTTTTTTCTCATTATGGTCAAGCCATAGAAATACAAAGGGGTTGATGTTGTTTCCTTGAATACACAATCAACATAACAATAGAAGCAAATAGATACCAAGCTGAGGAACTTCATGGTCTTCTATCCATAGATTGATGGTTAGATACAAATGATGAATAATTAGGCCCTACATAGCTCCATAAAGCATAGTACATTTCAATTATGCATCAAGTTCCAACCTATAACACCAAATGATGTAGTCATTCTATATCATCCACCTCTATTAAACACTTTAGTCATAGCAGAACGACTAGACATTGGTAAGCTTGATCTACAGAGTTTTGCTCCAGTAGATGAGAATCAGATCAAGACACAACCTCCATAATTGATAAATAATCTTGATGTAATGGGGACCATTGATTATTATTGAGGGAGGAATGATCTGGGAAACACTTCAAGTGATAATTTGGGTGACGATCTTATCGCAATTGGTGGTAAAACTTCCAAGAGCCATAACTTTTGCACCATAACTCCATTTGACTCCCCATTTGAACCATTGGAAACCTAAAAATAATAAGAATGATATGAGATAGAACTAAGCTTTGATAAATATATTTTTAACCTCAAAATAAATGTAAGTGCCCTAAATTTCAATTTTAGTAGTGTAATTTAAAAATAGTAAGTTTTTAAAAATAATCATTTCTTGAATTTTATATTATTGTAATTCATGGAAGTCAAACCATTTAATCTCTCTCAAGATTGGTGACCTTCAACAATCCTCCTCATACCTTAAAAAATAGGTATAAATAGATATGTATCCTAAAAAGTAGAACAAACATCTCTTCCTAGAGATAGACATATGTTGTATCTACAATTTTGAGTAATAAAACATCTCTTCTTATAGATATCATTATTATTTTTATGTTCTTAAAATATTATTCAACCAAGACATTAGAGTTTTAGATCAATGGTATTAGAGTGGTTTGTCTTAAGAGTGTATGATCCTGAGGATGAGGTTAGACTATAAGAAGCTTAGGTGAAAAATACAAGATCCAACAGACTATCCACATGTTCACTCTGAATGACCTCAAATGGTGGACAACACTAAGACATCTGATCCTTTTAAGGAAATGGTGAATGAATCCCTCTAATAGTAGAAAGCCTAAATTCTATAAAAATTCACCCAAATTCTCTAAAAAATATTGATGGGAAATTTTATCTCCTCATCTACACCACTATGTCCTTTCAATGTTCTAACACCCTTCAAGATTTAGGTGAATTTTGATATCCCTACATTTGAAGGAAAAATCAATGCTAAGGTAGAAGAAAATTGGTTGGATAAATTTCCGTCCTATTTTTCTATAAATAAATTCACCGATGAAAATAAGATCACTTTTGAAAGCATCATTACCTATCAAAAATTAGTGGAAAGTGTAAAAAAAGAGGTTCAGTATAGATGATATTGACCTTGAGGTAGAACCTACCTAGAATTATTTTAAATAAACTATAAAAAAATAATAATACCCCATTGAAGCATATGATAATCTATATATATAGTGGTAACAACTTCACTAAGGTAAGGAACAATCTATTCAAGATTACACTGACATTTTTTATTCCCTATCTATGAGATTAGGCATCCAAAAAAGTGAGAAACACAAGGTTATCAAATACCATGGTAGACTAAAATGGTACATACAGGGGGAAATAGAACTCTTCAATTTAGGAACCCTCGATGAAGCATACAAGTTCATGGTGAAGATTTAGAATAATCATGAAAGAAAGAATATGAAGAATCAAATTTTGAAATAGAAAAGGGAATTCTAAGATAAAAAACCCTAGAAGTTAAATATTGGGAAATGGTGTGATTACCATAAAAGTGGAACTCAATCCAAAGAAGAATATTGATCCATCAAGTCCTTGCTTTTTGAGTCACAATCCTCAACATCTACTGATCTACCTCATACACACCCTATAGTCAATGAGGATGAAGAATATATTGTAGATGTTGAGCCTGATGCCATCATTGCTTCTTCACAAACCCATGAGGAAAGGCCAAATGATAAGAAAAGATTATTTCACTCTATGTTATGGGTGAAAGGTAAGCCTCTACATTTCATTCTTGATAGTGGGAGTCAAAAGAATTTAATCTCTACCAATGTTATGAAAATTCTAAATCTATCCATGAAGATTCACCTGAAGTTATATAGTATTAGATGGTTGAGTCTAGGGAAAAACCTTCATGTCTCCCACCAGTGTCTATTTTCATATCCAATAAAACCTTTCCAATATGAGGTCTTTTATGGTGTGGTCAATATGGATGTTTATGATGTACTCCTTGGTCAACCATTCATGTATGATCAACATGGCATCTATGAATTAAGAACCCAAAGGATCACCCTCACTCTTTGAACATGGTGTTATAAGGTACTTTAGGTATCACCTTCCACATTTGTCTCCTTGATTAGTGCCAATAAATTTTTTCTCATGTTGGTCAAGCCATATAAATCCAAAAGGGTCGATGTTGCAGCCTTGACTACACAATCAATATAATAATAGAAGCAAATGGATACCAAACTAAGGAAGTTCATGTCCTTCCATCCACAGATTGGTCATCAAATAGAAATGGTGAATAATCAAGGATTGCATAAATCTAAAAATCATAGTCCATTCAAAGTATGTGTATGGTTCTAACCCATGAGACAAAATGATGTAGCCATTCCATATCATCCACCTCTATTGAACACTTCAATCATAGCAAAACAATTAGACATTAGTAAGCTTGATCTATAGATTTTTACTCCAATGGATGAGAATTAGGTCAAGACATAAATACCACACTTGATAAATACTCTTGATGCAATGGGGACCATTGATTATTAAGGAGGGAGGAATGATCTAGGTAATACTTCAGGTGACAATTTGAGCGATGGTCCTACTCCAATTGGTGGCAAAACTTCTGAGAGATATAACTTTTACATCATACCTCTAATTGAATCCCCATTTGAATCATTAGAAATATAAAAATTAGGCAAATGATGTGGGATGACACTCAACTCTGATTAATGGGTTTTGACCTCCAAAAACTAAATGGAAGTGCCTCAAATTTCAATTTTAGTAGTATAGTCTAAAAATAGTAAGTTTTTAAAAATAGTAATTTCTTAAATTTTGTATTATTATAATTCATGGAAGTTAAGCCATTTCATCTTCTTCAAGATTGGTGACCTTCCACATCCTCCTCCTACCTTCAAAAATAAGTATAAATAGATATGTAGCCTAAAAAGGAAAATAAACATCTATTCTCAAAGATAGGCATATGTTGTATCTATAATTTTGAGTAATAAAACATCTATTCTCAGAGATAGCATTATTATTTATGTGTTCTTGAAATATTCTTAAACCAAGAATTTTGAGTTTCAAATAAGTGGTATTAGACCAGTTCATCTTAAGAGTATATAATCTTGAGGATGAAGTCAGACTATCCACCTATTCACTCCAATTGACTTCAAATGGCAAACAATATCGAGACATCTGATCCTTTCAAGTAAATGATGAATGAAGCCCTCCAATAGTATTAAGTATAGATGTTAAAATAATTTAGCCAAATTCTCTAACAAATCTTGATGGAAATTTTTGTCTCTTCATTTGTACCTCCACATCTTTTCAATATCCCAATACCCTTCAAGGTTTAAGTGAATTTTGATATCCTTACATTTGAAGGCAAAATCAATGCCGATGTAATATAAAATTGGTTAGATCAATTATCTTCCTATTTTTCTATAAATAAATTCACCAATGAAGAGAAGATCACTTTTTCTCTTTTGAAAGTATCATTACTTGTAAAAAAATAGTGGAAAGTATATAAGAAGAGGTTCAGTATAGATGATATTGGCCTTGAGGCAAAACCTACAAAAAATTATTTCATATAAGATATAAATAAATTATACTACCCCATTAGAGAAATGCTAATGTTTATATACAATGGCAATAACTTTGCCAAGGTAAAGAAAAGTCTACTAAATATTACACTGACATTTTTCATTCCCTATCTGTGAGATTGGGTATCCAATAAAGTGAGAAACATAGGGTTCTCAAATACAATAGTGGACTATAATGGTACATACAAGGAGAAATGGAGCTCTTCAAATTAGGAACCCTCAGTGAAACATACAAGTTTATGGTGAAGATTGAGTAGAAGTATGAAAGAAAGAATATGAAGAATCAACCTTCAAAATAAAAAATGGAATTCCAAGATAATAAACCCTAGAAAGGAAAGATTGGGAAATGGTGCAATTATCATAAAAGTGAAACTCACTTTAGAGAAGAATGTTGAGCCATCAAGTCCCTACTTTTTGAGTCATAATCCTCAACATCTACTGATCTGCCTCATATACACCCTGTAATTGAAGAGGACAAAGAATATATTATAGATGCTGACCCTGATGCCATTATTACTTCATCACAAACCCATGAGGAAAGGATAGATGATAAGGAAAGACTGTTTCACTCTAAGTTATGGGTTAAAGGTAAGCCTCTACATTTCATTCTTGATAGTGGGAGTCAAAAGAATTTAATCTTTGTTAATGTTGTGAAAAGTTTAAATTTATTCATGAAGCCTCACCTAAAGCCATACAGTAGTGGATGGTAGAATCTAAGGAGAAACCTTTGTGTCACCCACTAGTGTCTTATTTCATATGCAATAAAACCTTTCTAAGATGAGGTCTTGTGTGATGTGGTCATTCTAGATGTTTGTGATGTATTGCTTGGTCAACCATTCATGTATGATCGAAATGGCATCTATGAATCAAGAACTCAAAGGATCACCCTCACTCATAAACTCAGTGCTATAAGGTATCTGAGGTACCACCTTTCACATATATCTCCTTGATTAGTGCTAGGAAATTCATTCTCATGGTAGTCAAGCCATAAAAATATAAAAGGGTCAATGTTTCAGCCTTGACTACATAATCAACATAATAACATAAGCAAATGGATACCAAGCTGAAGAAGTTCATAACCTTCCATCCACAGATTGATGGTCAAATACAAATGGTGAATAATCAAGCCCTACATAGCTCCATAAAGCATATTATTTTCCAAATATGTGTTAGGTTTCAATCCATGACATGAAATGATGTAGCCATTCTATATCATCCACCTCTATTGAACACTTTAGTCATCGTAGAACAATCGGACATTAGTAAGCTTGATCTATAGAGTTTTGATCTAGTAGATGAGAATTAGATCAATACACAACTACCACACTTGATAAATACTATTTATGTAATAGGTACCATTACTTCTTAATGAGGGAGGAATGATTCAGGCAACACTTCAGGCAATAATTTAGGTGAGAATCCTAACATAATTGGTGGTAAAACTTTCAGGAGCCATAATTTTTGCACCATAGCTCCATTTGAATTCCCATTTGAACCATTGGAAAGCTAAGAATGAGGGGAACATTTTGAGATGGCACTGAGATTTTTTGAGTGAGTTTTGATCACTAAAAACCAAATGGAAGTGCTCCAAATTTTAATTTTAGTAGTGCAGTTTAAAAATAGTAAGTTTCAAAAAATAGTAATTTTTTGAAGTCTATATTATTTTAATTCATGGAAGTCAAACCATTTCATCTCCCTTGAGATTTTTGACCTTCAACATCCTCTTCCTACCTTCAAAAATAGGTATAAATAGAAATGTATCACAAAAAAGAAAATAGACATATCTTCCTAGAGATAAGCATATGTTGTATCTACAATTTTGAGCAATAAAACATCTCTTCTTAGAGATAACACTATTATTTGTGTGTTTTTGAAATATTTTTTATCTAATAATTTTGAGTTTTAGATCAATGGTATCAGAGTGGTTTATCTTAAGAGTGTATGATCTTGAGGATGAGGTCAGACTACAAGAAGCTTGGGTGGAAAATATAAGATCCAGTAGACTATCCACTTGCTCGCTCCAAATGACCTCAAATGGTAGACAACACTGAGACATCTAATATTTTCAAGGAAATGATGAATGAAGCCCTCCAATATTATCAAGCATAGATGATATAACAATTTTCCCAAATTCTCTAACAAATCCTTATGGAAAATTCTAGCTCCTCATTTGCACCCTCATATCTTTTCAGTGCCCTAACACCCTTCAAGGTTCAGGTGAATTTTTATATCCCTACATTTAAAGGAAAACTTAATGATGATGTAGTAGAAAACTAGTTGGATCAATTATCTTCCTATTTTTTTATAAATAAATTCACCGATGAAGAGAAGATCACTTTTGCTCTTTTAAAAGCATCATTACCTGTCAAAAATTAGTGGGAAGTGTACAAGAAGAGGTTCAGTATAGATGATATTGGCCTTGAGGTAGAACCTACCTAGAATGATTTCATAGAAGCTGTAAAGGAAGAATACTACCTTATTAGAGCATATGATGATCTATATATATAGTAGCAAAAACTTTTCCAAGGTAAGGAATAGTTTGTTCAAGATTACACTGACATTTTTTATTCCCTATCTACAAGATTGGGCATTTAAGAAAGTGAGAAACACAAGGTTCTCAAATACCATGGTGGACTACAATTATATATATAGGAGGAAATGGAACTCTTCAATTTGAGAACTCTTGATGAAGCATACAAGTTCATGGTTAAGATTGAGTAGAAGCATAAAAGAAAAGAATACAAAGAATCAACTTTCAAAATAGAAAAGAGAATTCTAAGATAAGAAACCATAAAAGGGAAAGACTAAGAAATGGTATGATTATCAAAAAAGTGGAACTCAATTCAAAGAATAATGTCAAGCCATAAAGTCCTTTCTTTTTGAGTCATAATCCTCAACATCTACTGATCTATCTCATACACACCCTACGGTCAAAGAGGATGAAGAAGATATTGTAGATGTTAAGCCTAATGCCATCATTGCTTCATCACAGACCCATGAGGAAAGGTCAGATGCTAAGGAAAGGTTATTTCATTCTAAGTTATGGGAGAAAGGTAAGCCTCTACATTTCATTATTGATAGTGAGAGTCAAAAGAATTTAATCTCTGTTAATGTTGTGAAAATTTTAAATCTATCCATGAAGCCTCACCCAAAATTATATAGTATTAGATGATTGAGTCTAGGGAGAAACCTCTGTGTCACCCACCAGTGTCTTATTTCATATGAAAT
Organism: Torreya grandis; assembly: GCA_037957365.1. NCBI lineage: Eukaryota > Viridiplantae > Streptophyta > Pinopsida > Cupressales > Taxaceae > Torreya > Torreya grandis. The sequence continues at coordinate 521,053 of JARHVA010002012.1, read as the reverse complement.
AAAACCTTTCCAATATGATATCTTGTGTGATGTGGTTAATATAGATATTTGTGATGTACTCTTTGGTCAACTATTCATGTATGATCGACATGGCATCTATGAATCAAAAACTTAAATGATCACCCTCACTTTTGGAGCATGATGCTACAGGGTACCTAAGGTACCAAATTCCACATATATCTCCTTGATTATTACTAATAAATTCATTCTCATGGTATTTAAGCCAAAAAATATTTAAAAAGGCTGATGTTGCAACCTTGACTATACAATCAACACAACAATAAAAGCAAATGGATACCAAGCTGAGGAAGTTCACGACCTTCCATCCACATATTGATGGTTAAATAAAAATGGTGAAAAATTAGGCCCTATATAGCTCCAAAACGCATAGTCTATTCCAAGTATACATTAGGTTCCAATATATGACACCAAATGATGTAGCTATTCCATATCATCCACCTCTATTGAACACTTCAGTCATAGCAGAACAACTAGACATTGGTAAGCTTGATCTGTAGAGTTTTGATCCAATTGATAAGAATCAAATCAAGGCACAATTGCCACACTTAATAATTAATCTTGATGTAATGGGGACCATTACTTCTCAAGGAGGGAGGAATAATCTGGGCAACACTTCAAGTGATAATTTGGGTGATGGTCCTACCCCAATTGGTGGTAGAACATCTAGGAGCCATAACTTTTGCACCACAACTCCATTTGACTCCACATTTGAGCTATTGGAAAGCTAAGAATGAGGGGAACACTATGAGATGGCACTGATCTTTAATCAATGGGTTTTTACCTCTAAAAACTATATAGAAGTGCCCTAAATTTAAATTTTAGTAGTGTAGTTTCAAGCTATTAATTTCTTGAATTCTATATTATTTTAATTCATGGAAGTTGAACTATTTCATCTCATTCAAGATTAGTGACCTTCCACATCCTTCTCCTACCTTCAAAAATAGATATAAATAAATATGTAGCCTGAAAAGGAAAATAGATATCTCTTTTTAGAGATAGGCATATGTTGTATCTTCAATTTTGAGAAATAAAACATCTATTCTCAGAGATAACATTATTATTTATGTGTTCTTGAAATATTCTTCAACCAAGACTTTCAAGTTTTGGATCACATAGGTTATTTGGTTTTCTATCAAATAATATGAGAAAAGTTTTTACTTGATATACATGTTCTAATTTTATGATGCATAACATAAGATTACCCTTTTATATTCTCTTGTTTTTTTATGCTTAAAAATTATTATATTCTTAAATATATAAAATCAGATTATAATATTATTATAATCTTAAATGGACAAAAAACATTTAGCTATAAAATGTAGTTGACTTAAAATTAAAATGTTGTACCTCATATTTAGGCATCAGGTTTTATCAATAAAGACATCTTAAAATAAGTTTTAAATGTTCATCTTTTATAGAGAAACTCATAAAAGGTTCATAAAATCAACTTATGTAAGGAATAGAATCTAAGTTTTAGTATAAACTTTTAAGTCTGTAATAGATTTCCACTTTTGTTATAGTGACTTTGGGTTTATATTGCTTGGTTAGCATGATCCTAGAATTAATAACTATAGTGTGATAATAGCATTGATCAAGTAAATTCAATCTATCTCTTTGTGGGATAAAATTAGTTGAACTTCTGAACTCCTTAAAACATGAAAACCTGTCATACAAAATTTGACATTGAGTTACATGTTTATGACTATTAGCATAATTAGGAGAACTAGGGTAGATTTCTTAAGTTAATATTCTCAAAATAAATATTAACCAAAAAGTGAAGAATTAAATAAAATAGTTTAGCAAATAATTGTTTATAAACTATCCAAAAATAAATTGAATGATAAACTGGACATCTTATGTTTTCAAGAAAAACAAGGTTCTAGGAATGAATGTGTTTTATGTAATCATGAGTTGATTTTTATGCTTAGAAGTTACGATTAAAACACTAAACTATGGTTTTAAAATTTTATAGCATTAAAATACCTACATGTGGTGCACATTAGGATGTACAAGTATTGGTATATATGGATTATACCTATAATTTGCTAGATGATTTAAATAAGTCATTAAACTTCTTAGGATTTAAGAACTATAACCTTTGGAATAATCTCCTAGAAGCAAATGAGCCAATAAGATAATGGGTTATCTGACTCACTATTATTAATGTGAATGACTATTGGTCATATGTATTTAGAATGGGATACTTGTGTGAATTACATACTATGAGTGTGTTAAATATATAGTTATATTTATTAAGTAATGGTGTATTGTTAAGCATGTTTTTATGTTGAGATACCTTGGTATGTTTGTATGCAAAATTTATCTAGGAGGTATATTACTTTACTATTTTCTTTTTATTATCTACATAAACCAATTGAGTCTTGAAATTCAAAAATTTAATTTATATGTTGTTATGTAGTTAAGAACCTATGATAGTATGGGATATCATAAGGTAATACAATATAAAATTATGTTATACCTAGATGGTACTTATTGTAATTATTATACCTAACTCATATCTACATTTATCTATATATTATATACATACTAGTATTTACGGTGGATAGCATATGTTTTTACAATTGGTAGATTTGTGTGTGTTTATGCAAACTCTAAGAATTTAACAAATGTTATGTTGATATGTTATCTTATTCCGTGGGAATGATGATTTGCTTTGCTATATATAGTTACTTATATAGCACTTGTGCTTTCATGTATCTAAGACTACTTCATAGAATTGATGGTGGAAAATTGGTAGTTAAGTCTTAGAATACTGGACTATGGTAATATAGGCTACCATAGGGTGTAGATAACTAGAAACCAATTATATTGTTTGAATTGTAAAGTTAAATTGTATGCTTACCTAGGTGGTATATTTGTAATCATTATTTATAATATGGGATATATTATAATGAATGATTCATGCATATGTTAGATGGATTTAATGTATGATGTTATTACTATTATGTATAGTGTGTCATAGTAGGATGCAAGATGCTGAATATTGTGGATGAAGTTGTATTTGACCAATATATGTTGCTAATTCAGAGTAAGGAGTGAGATGGACTTTACTGGCTTATTGGCATTGCAATGTTTTTTAAGGCAGTCCTATCAAGTGGTGTGTAAGAACTTGATTGATCTAGATCATTATATATATTTTATCTATAAAAATTTAGGCTAAAGTATGTTTGGTGAGACATTATCATTTAATGAATATGTTTTACATGTATGTACGATATCTTACAATAGATCAAGTTTTATATGATACACTACATGTTTAGTTAGTTAGAAATCATACAACACATGGGTATTAGCTTGTCTCTCTAGATTATTGCATCATCACTATCTAATCATTTATGAAGGGAGGACCATGTCTTGATGGGATTAGAGTGGGGGGTGGTTTGTGTGGAAAATATCTCAAATGATGCTCTCTCTCCCCATAATAGTACTACTATTGAGATGAACACTTTAAATTTCCATATATACTAGAGAGTCTAGGGAACTCATGCTCTAGGGAGCTAGGTATCAAAATTATGTACATTGTATTAGATTGAATATTAATTTTGAGCATTGTCATGAAGAATTATAATTAATTATTATTAATATATATTGATAGGGGTGATTTCAAAGTTTTATTGGTTGTGGTTGAGTTACTGCATTACTTTCTATATCCATTTTATGAAACATTGTCATGACATTAGAAATCTATGATATAAGATGTAAAGTGTAAAGTGTACTTACTGCTATCATTCAAGTATTATTGTGATCTCAGTTAGACTTTTAGGATGTAGTATACTTGTATATATGTGTTTTATTTAATTTTTTCTTTCATATTTCTATGTCTAACCCAACAAGGTTTTACATGTGGTATCAGAGCTATGGCTTGAACTCTAGTACCTAATGATTTCATTAGCATTTCTATGTCTTTTATTCATTAGTGTGAACTTAGTGTCATGAAGTATTGCACTAAAATTTTGACTTGTGGTGTCTCAATGGAGAACCATGTTACACCATGATTAGAGTTTTGTGACATTCATAAAATGTGTGTGGGACATTGAGTGTACACCCTCAAGCTCACTCGTATCCCTTTGAGTTGTTTAGAAGATCATTTAATCTATTCGTCCATTGATGATGGTTATGTTCAAGGCTTGGGTAGACATGTATATAGCATAGTTCATGAGTTATGGGAAAAAAATTCTACCATAGTTTGATCACTTAGATCAAACACCTCGAGAGTGACTATATCTTTTCTTGACTATCAAGTCACCTTCACCATTTATGTCATAAGCTCAAGATGCTTCTCTTAAACTTAAGTGATTATTTTTGAGTCTATATTTATAAATCCTAAGAGTGTAAAATCTTTTAAGACCATTTTTATTTTAGTACTACCTAGGGTGATGGAAAATATTCTTAGTAGAGTGTCATTGTATTGCTTGGAAATTACATTGTGTTAGGAGTTTGTTTATGGAATTTGCACTCTTAAGATATGTGGTTTAGGAAGAAGTGTCATATCTTTGAGTTAGCATAGAGGTGAATTATTTTTATTATCTTATTCTCTTTGACATTATTATGATGTCATTGAAATGAGTCTTATATGCATGATGTTGGATTAGTGTTCTATTAAGTGAGAATTATTTCTAAACATTGTTTGACTGTACTCCCTTAGAATTTATGGGAGAATGATTTTTACTCTTGATGAGAGATAAGTTTTAATAATGGATGGATGGAAACATCTTTATGATGGCATATATCTCTCCCAATTATGAAAGTATATTGAGATACCATACTTAAAAGATTGAGTAAGTAGGTAGTGTTTGGGCAACATTGAGTTGTGTTATTTTCTTTTTACCTTGGGAGGGTAAATAAGAGTTTTTTAGATGAAAGCTTTATAATTTTAAATTCTGACTCTTTAGGGTCACTGCTTGATCTAATTTGTGATTTTTAGACCATGTAAGGTGGAAAACCTTGATTTATAAATTATATAATAAGAATTATAAGTTGATTATAATTAGTATAATATTATTCACCCTTACATATATTTATATTGATATCTTTTGCATAATGAAATATTTTATACCTTTCATCAGAAGAGTGTAGGGTATAAGATGCAAATAACATCTTAAAAATCTAAAGGTTGGAATAAAATTTTAACTTTTTATGTGCAAGGAGATTTTTTTATTTATTTCCCTAAGTTTGAAATAATGATATGATTCTCGATCTATGTATGTTATGTTAATTTTAACATTAATTTCTCCTAGATATGAATATAATTCTATAAGTTAAGACTATGAAATATGATACTAGTTATGTGTGGATAATAGTATCTTAATACAATTATAGATTGATTATATGATTTATTTTGTATGTATGAGAATATATATAGAATCATTTAACATATAGTTTTTATTTTAATGATCTGATTGCATAAAATTGTGATTCTTTGAAAAAATATGCACATTTTAAGATCATTAGGTCATGGAGACCTAAGAGAAGAGTGGTGAATTGGGAATGTGAGTTTTAAGGGATAATATGGTATCCTACTTAGCCTCACATTAACTTGAATTATTGATACTAAGTTAGATCGACAAATAGACTTGCCAAATGATTTGATAGTTGAAATTTATCAAATTCATTTGTATGGCCATACACACGTATAAAGTGGATAGAGATTCCATATGGATGAGTATTCCATGATTTTTTTATACTTATTATTACAATTCCTATTTATCATCATACTTGTCAGGAGTTTTGTAGAGTAGTGATAGTATTGACATGTTATGTTTATTTGAAGCTATGTGAAGTAGTGATAGTATTAACTATACACATTAAATTTTTCAAATTCTCAAATTAATTTTCTCCAGAATGAGAAAAACACTCTCTAATATAGAGATATATGTTGAAGGCTAGAAGGTTTTGTGAAACTCTCCTTGGTCATTTATTTTGTCTTTCATAATGATCTTGTGTGCTCTTAGAAAACCTGTGAAATTTTCACTAAGACATATGGGACCCTTCAAAGTAACAGAAGTGGTCAGTGTTATAGTATATAGGCTTGTCTTGATAGTTCTAGACCCCAAGGTGGTCATGACAGAATTAGTCAGAGTAAATAATATTCATAACCATGTTTGCTTAATTAGGAAATGTTATTCAGTAGGGTCTTATGGGATCAATACTCTGGGAATGGTGTAACTTGGAGGAACCATGATGATTCCTATAGGTAATTTTCCAATTATTTTCTTATTTTGACATTTTATATAAAATTATTTCTTTGCCAAGAAATATTTTAATTAAGAACTTATCATTAAATAAGAGTCATCAGGGATGATGACTAGATTTAGGGGGGAAGGATGTTATATCTTGATTCCTCACCAAGCAAATTTTCTAGATTATCCATGGATACATGCAATTAATAAATTCAAATTTGGACTATATTTCTGACTAAACTTGAGATTTATGTTATTGCAATATAATATAATGTTGCTTAGTTAGATATAAATACATGATTACTTATTATGAATTAGTTTATGTATGCATCTACATTTTGAGTATATTAATGTATTAATTTAGTTATATATTATTTCTTATGATTATCATGTGAAATGATCTAATTACTTGCATGTTGTGAGGTGGACACAAGAAAATTCTTCCCTCAAGTGTACTGGAGGGAGATCATCATTAGAGAGGATGTTGTAGATGGAAACATCATAGGTTAATAGAGAGCTGGTGAAACCTTACACACACACAATAGTTAGTCATGGTATAAATACATTTAATTAATTATCATGTGTTTATTTCTTACTTAAAATATCATTTTTTATGGCTTTATAGTACAGGTAAATATCATGCCATTAATACACATAAAGGTAAATTTTTAAAATATGGAGTATTTATGATTTAAAAAATTGCCATTAAATTACTTAGAGATATTTAAATGTTGAATTGGGGCATAATAGAGTAAGTATTATTTAGGTTCGAGTTACCAAATATGCTTGTTTGAAATTCCATATTATTTTGAAAGCTAAATAAATAAATAATTATTTTTCATGAAATAAAATAAAAAGCAAAACTAGAGATTAAATATAAAAAAAAGAAGAGAAAAAAATTAAATATATATTTTAATAACCAAACAAAAAAAATATTAAACAAAAGAAAAACAAAACTTTAGAAAAAAAATTGGCATTTATATTCTATTTAAGAGAAGTAATGGAAAATAATTTACACGGCTTATGCATTGGAGAGTTTTTGGATACATGGTATGAAATTTGGAAAAAAGAGGTGTGGGTAGGAAGTGGCATGCTAACAAGGCCCGGATATTAAATTTTCAAGGTAGGTGGTGTCTTGAATTTTGAAGTTTGTTAAGTAATCTTTGAGTAATAAAATGAACTTATATGATACTAAGATTATTATTGTTATATATTATGGATTTAAGTATTGAGTATGAGTATTGGTTCTATATTTATGAATGATAAGTATCATATAAATTATAATGATTAAAATATACAATTATATATATATATATATATATATATATATATATATATATATATAGTGATTAGTGAATAGTGTTATATATAACACTACATTTTTTTTATATAACATTATTAACTGGTAGTAGCGCTATGCTTTTATTGAGGTATCATACAACTATACAGTGAAATAGTATTTGTCTCTAAATTCATACTTGATTTACATATAAAATACATATACCCATATTATACTTTGATTATAGACTTTTTACTAGAAATACATATGAGTTCATTTATATAAATAAATCCATTAGCATTTGGAAAAAAATAGTAATCATGGTATGGTTTAGATACTTGGTGATTATAGCAAGGTTAATTTATTAATAAGTCACTGCATATTTGTATGCTTATGTGGATTCCTTAGACACAATATTAAGCCAATTAATAATTTGGCATAAACTTATTCTTACTATCTCAATGTATTTTAATCAACCAGATATATATTTCACTTGTGTTATTGCCCTGTTATTCTTCATCAGTCAGTTTTGTATTTTAATCCATTATTAAAACCATACTATTTACTTTTAAATGATGATTGATTTATTTTCCCCTAGGTGTATAACTATTAGATCTGGTCATGTCACCCTAAATAATATCTCTATCCCAACATACTTATTATAAATATAGTCCTTTATGGATAAATTTTACTACACAGATAAATAGATTTTGTCTTAACTACCCTCTCTAGTCAAATACTCATGTATTTCTATTTCTACAATGATTTGTTTTGTATATGGACAATTAAATACTTGGCATCCATCTATAGTTTCCATCTAATTTGGTGTAATTATTAAAAATTAATTATGGCTAAAGCACCAAACCAGTAAACAATAAAAAAATTTATATAGGGCATCGAATATTTATATTTGGTTTCCATGTTAAATCCATATGGCATGAATTATATAGTGATTTATAATAATATATTTTAGCTTTGAATTATGTCCTTATAAACTAATAAATATTCTGAGGAAATTACAAACACATGCATAGGTTATTTGGTTTTCTAGCAAATAATCTGAGAAAGGTTTTTACTTGATATATATAGTCTCATTTCATGATGCATAACACAAGATTACCCTTTTATATTATCTTTTTTTATTATGTTTATAAATTATTATATTCTTGAATATATAAAATCATATTATAATATTATTATAATCTTAAATGGACATAAAATATTTAGCTATAAAATGTAATTGACTTAAAATTAAAATGTTGTACCTCATATGTAGGAATCAAGTTTTGCCAATAGAGACATCTTAGAGGAAGTTCTAAATGTTCATATTTTATAGAGAAACTTAGAAAAGGTTCATAAAGGTTTTAGTATAAAATTTTAAGTCTATGATAGATTTCCACTTTGAGGTTATATTTCTTGGTGAGCATAAACCTAGAATTAGTGACTTTTAAGTATGTAAAGAATAGTATAAACTTTTAAGTATGTAAGGAATATAATTTGGGATTTAGTTGTTATAGTCACTTTGGGGTTATGTTGCTTGGTGAGTATGAACCTAGAATTAGTAAATATAGTGTGATAATAGTGTTGATCAAGTAAATTCAAGTTATCTTTTTATGGGATAAAACTAGTGGAACTTTTGAACTCCTTAAAACATGAAAACCCATCATATGAATTTTGACATTGAGCTACATATTTATGACTATTAGCATAATTAGGAGAAATGGAGTAGATTTCGTAAGTTAATATTCTTAGAATAAATATTAAATAAAAAGTGAAGAATTCAATAAAATAGTTTAGAAAATGATTGCTTATGAACTATCCAAAAATAAATCAAATGATAAACTGGACATCTTATGTTTTTAGGAAAAACAAAGTCCTAGGGATGAATGTGTTCTATGTATTCATGAGTTGATTTCTATGCTTAGTAGTTATGATTAAAATACTAAAGCATGGTTTGAAAATTACATAACATTAGATTACCTACATGTGGTGCATGTTAGGATGTGCAAGTATTGGTATTTAGGGATTATACCTATAATTTGTTAGATGATTTAAATAAGTCATTAAGCTTCATAGGAATTTGGTACTATAACCTTTGGAATAATTTCCTAGAAGTAAATGAGTCAATAAGATAAAATGAGTTATTTGACTCATTATTAGTAATATGAATGATTGCTAGTCATATGTATTTAGCATGGGATACTTGTGTGAATTACATACTATGAGTGTGCTAAATATATAGTTATAATTAAAAAGTAATGGTATATCATGAATCATGTTTTTATGTTGAGATACCTTAGTATGTTTGTATGAAGAATTTATCTAGGTGGTATAATACTTTATTGTTTGCTTGTTATTATCTACATGGATCATTTGAATCTTGAAATTTGAAAGTTTAGTTTATGTGTTTTATCTAGTTGGGAACCTATGATAGTATGGGATATCATAGGGTACTACAATATAAAAGTATTTTATACTTAGATGATACTTACTATAGTTATTATACCTAACTCATATCTACATTTGTATGTATATTGTATACATACTAGTATTTACTATGGATAGAGAGTATTTATATAGTTGGTAAACTTGTGTATACATGCATGCAAACTCTGAAAATTTAAAAAATTCTATGTTGATATTTTATTATGTTATGTGGGAATGACAACTTGCTTTGATATATAAAGTTACTTATATAATGCTTATGTTTTTGTGTATCTGAGACTACTTCATAGGATTGATGGTGGAAAATTGGTAGTTAAGTCTTATAACATTGGACTATGGTAATATGAGTTGCCATAGGGTGTAGATAATTAGAAACTAATTATAGTTTTTTAATTTTATAGTTAAATTGTATGTTTCTAGTATGGGATAAAATATAATGAAATATTCATGCATATGTTAGACATACTTAATGTATGTTGTTATTACTATTATGTATAGTTTGTTGTAGTAGAGTGTAAGATGATGAATATTATGGTTGAATTTGTATTTAACCAATCTATGTTGCTAATGTAGAGTAAGGAGTGAGATGGACTTCATTGGCTTACTGGAATTGCAATGTTTTATGAAGGCAGTCCTATCAAGTGGTGTGTATGAACTTGATTGATCTAGATCATTATATATATTTTATCTATAAAAATTTGGGCCAAAGTATGTTTAGTGATACATTATCATTTCATAAGTATGGTTTACATGTATGTGTAATATCTTGAAATAGATCAAGTTTTTATGATACACTGCATGTTTAGTTAGTTCAAAATCATACAACACATGGGTACTAGCTTATCTCTCTAGATTCCTACACTGTCACTAACTACTCATCCATGAATGGAGGGTCATGTATTGATGGGATTAGCATGGGGTATCGTTAGTCCATAATTGGTGTCAAAAATCTCTTGGATGATGCTCTCCCTCCTCACAATAGTACTACTATTGAGACGAACACTTGAGATTGTAATAGATATTGGAGAGTCTAGGGAACTCATGCTTCAGGGAGCCATGTATCAAAATTTTGTACATTATATTAGATTGAATATTAATATTAATTATTATCATGAAGAATTATAATTAATTATTATTATATATTGACAATGGTGATTTTAGATTTTTATCAGTCATGATTGAGTTGCTCCACTACTTTCTATATCCATTTTATGAAACATTATCATGACTTTATAAATTTGTGATATTAGATGTAAGGTGTACTTAATATTATCATTCAAGTATTACTGTGATCTCTATTAGACCCTTGAAATTTAGTCTACTTGTACATATGTGTTTTATCTATTTTTTTTCTTTCATATTTCTATGTCTAACCCAACAAGGTCGTTACATAACCTAATGTGGAAAACTTTAGAGTGTTGATGAAACATTTCTTCTATAATTATTATGGGTAAATACATTCTATGGTGTTATGTATGTCTGGGGTAGATAATGGTAAATTCACCAAGAAACATACAAAGACATGGTGTAGACATGAAAAATTTCAACACTTGCATTTTTTAATGTTGAAAATCCCCCTAGACCTACTTAAGATCCCCTTGGGACTAACCTATGCCAATCTAACCTCACCAAATCCATCCACACTCAGTTTCACCAAACTATCTCAACTTGACTTATAAGACCATTTTGCTCTAGAACCTGACTATTGATGGTCAGGGTGACCATCGATAGTCACACTTGGGGACTTATGACTGTTGACGATCAAGATCCACCTCTTAACCAAAAGCATGCAACCACCCACATTTATTTTCTAAAAATAATTTGTCTAAATCTTATTATGAGCATTCACATTAATAATTTATATTTAAATGGCATAGTTACACCTTTACTTCCACCTCTTGCTTGTGCTTATAAGAGAGAGAGAGAGAGAGAGGCCTAGAAGGTCAAATGGATCTAAAATAACTATAAGGAGATAAAATATTCAACAATTTTCTTTTGTAGGTCAATCAACATCACCATTATTGTCAAGTGTTATCAACCATCTCATTAAGAGTTGACTCACTTGTCACCTCTCAACCAAGTTTTTAGGTACAATTCCTCTATTATAATTAGGCCAGATTCCATGAATAGGCTAACTGCATCAACCACCCACCCAATTGACTTTTAGTAAGATAAGTACTTATTATTCAATATTCATGCACTTTATTTCCATTTCACAATCAATCTAGCCCTTTCCCAACTCCTCAAATCCATCTTTTGGATCCCATCATTTAGCTATTTTTGAAACCCAAAACTTACATAATAACCATCGATGATTAACTCAACTATCGATGGTCTATCTAACTGTCAATGGTCAGCCTAACCACTGATAGGTAGCTTAACCACCAATGGTTACCTATGGAAATAACAATTAACAAGCTATTCTCACTCACCTACCCCCAACCAAACCTAATTTTCTATGTTTTTGATCACTCACAGACCCCTTTCAAATTTTCTAAAGTAGACCTTGACCCCTTAACACTAGTATTAATTAAGTTATCACTAATTTTATTATTCTTAATCTATATTTTTAGTAAGAATTCTTGTGTTTGGTTTCAGTAATCTTATTTAATTGATAAAAGTATCTTCTTTCTAGTTTTATGAACTTAATATTTTAAAATGTTTGGATTGATAACCCTTAAATAAATCTCTCACTTATATGATCTAGCTACCACTAGGAAATCCACCTATCTGCCTAATAAACAAGTTTTCTCTAGTGCTTTCTTATTTGTAGGTCTTCCTCCCAAGCTAAAGAGGATCTCTCACAATCATTTGGATTCAATGCACACACAAACAATAGGTTTTTCAATCACACCTGTATTGAGTTTCTTTTCTCTCTTCTTTATAACTTAAAGTGAAAATATACATAAAACATTCTAGCACACCTGGTGGGACCTAGAGTCTTTAATTGCATTTTCTTTGCATTTGTATGCTCTTTTCTCTATTTGTGCTCATAATTGAAATTGAAATTTCTTTTAATTTTAAAATCAAATACATCCATTTCTTTCTTTTAACATTAGTTCACTTTGGTTTAAAGCATAATAATCTTATCATAGCACCACTTTTATTGTACACACTAGCCAAACCACATTCATCAATTAAACATCAAAAAAAATTGAGACAAGGCCTAACTAGGATTTCATCACTTAGTGGTCACTTTACCCTTTCTTGATGATCCTAATTAGATGTCATTACCAAGGGTAGAACCAACTCAACTCTCTAGTTGAGTATAAACTCTAAATATCAATATATATTGGCTAAGCACATGATACTCTTATTGTTGTAGGACTATGAAGTGACGGGGTAGGCCCTAATAACAAGACACATAATGATTCCAATACAAATTATTTTTATCACTTAAACAACTCAAAACCAACCATAGATTACTTTTTTAGTACCTAATCTACAAGCCAACTTCTATCACAAAAACCAAGGCATAAGCCAAAAGTGATATTAAAACTAACCTCTAGGCTTAACATAATTTCTAGTGTGTGTCTTGATTGCCTTGATCATTTTTATTATCTTCTTCTTGTTTGAGTAATGAGTTTGTTCTTGTCTTCTCTCCCCCTTTCTTGTATGATTCTCACTAACCAACAATGAAGAGATCTGGTAGAATAGAACCTGTCACCCAAACCAACCTCTTCTACCTCCTCATCCATGAAGTACATCTCTGAGGTAGAAGAATAACCTCATCCATTAAGAAGCCCTACTTTTCCTTGGGTATTTTCCCAAAGAGACATGGACTTTACCACTTTTTTGGATAACAACCTAGTTGCCCTCCAGCACTACCTCAACACCTCCCCTCACCATATCTTGGTTTCAAATCCACCTTAGGATCCTCCTTATGGCATGCCATCCCACCTTATGAAGGGTATCCCTATTTCTATGATCACCACCCAACCTTCAACTACCTAAGCATCTTCATCTACTAACCCCTTTGACACCATAATTGAAAACCAACCTACCCAGCTAGCTGTTACCTTTATGCCTTCTACCATTATCAATGACTCCTCCACCTTAGGGCTAACCTTACCATTAACCCACCATGCTCCACTTATTATTAGATCATCTACCACCAACACTACCAACCTTCCCTATATCAATCCTAACCCATTGGTTAATACCCCTTTACTAAGCTTAAGGGTATCTATCACTTCCACTTCACCACCCATTAGCACAAAGATCACTACCTCACCTCTTATCATCAACCCAACTACCACCATACCCAACCCATAGGTATTCCTTAATAGGTATCCATTGCACCCAACCTAGGTTACATCCCTAACCCTCAAGGATATGTACCTACTACCCAACCACCATCATCTACCTACCCTTACATACCACCTACCCAACCTTTAGCATCCATAATCCACAATGTGACAACCTCTCAACCACTAAATAATTACCCATATGTTACCCAATCTCAACTATAGTCTCCACCTTACAATTCTTTTGGTCCACCACCTCAAACTGACTTAATGAAGATGCTCATAGACAGGATGAAAAACCTTGAGTCATCCATTCAAGGGCTCATTACATCTTATCTTATGATCATATTTGTAATGAACCTATTCATCCTTCTGTCCCCATCAGACCTTACCCTCCTCAGTAGGAGCTTCCAAAATTTACCAAATTTTAGAGCAAAGAAGACCCTCAACAACACCTTATGGATTTTAGGCATGCATGTTACATGAGTGATTATAATGATTTCCTTATCTTTCAAACTTTCCCCATGTCTTTATCTAGCCTAACACTTGAATGTTATAATACCATCACCAAACATTCCATCTTTTCTTTCACCTAGCTAACCCAGGTCTTCTTGGATCACTTTTCCATTAACATTTCTAAGAAGATATCTATCATCGATCTCTATTCTATCAGATTATTTGATGATGAGTCCATTGCTAATTTTGTCACCCATTGGAAAAGCTTGATTAATCAACTTTCATTTTCCTTGCCTCAGGCTAAACTTATAGATATTTTTTCTTGAGCTTGTGCCAAACATATATCTTCTACACTGCATGTCCAAAGCTTCATAACTTTTGATAAGCTTTTACCATGGTGCATAATATATAAAAATGGACCATAGATGAGGGAAAATTAAAGTTATATAATAATAAATCTACATTCAAGACCAACAAAACCTCTTTGTCTAAGCCCGGAAACCAAACTAATACTAGAGCTAAGAGCAAGGGAACCGTGAATGTCATTGTCCTTAAAATTTCTCCTCCACCTAATGTCAACCAATAAAGTTATTCCATTACCTTCAACCAAAACATCAAAACACCAAAAACCCAAATTGAAGAAACCAAAAATAGTTCACTCCACTTGGAGAATCTTATGCCTCAATTTTGGAGAAGTTACTAAAAGATAACCTTATACAACTTCCACCCATCAAACCTCCCTAATAGTTTGATTCTTCTCATCTAGCACCTACTTGGTGTAATGAGAATGAGCTTTGTGATTTTAATCAAGTAATTAGACACAATGTCATCTAATGTAATACTTTCAAGAATGTTGTTCAGAGCCTTATCAATATGGGGGAGCTCATGTTGGATAATCCCAATGCCCCTCAAAATCAATATCTTGACATCTTCAAAAAACCTTTTCCTGACCATGCCCTGTCAAAGCTGAGGACACATAAGATAACCATTCTCATGATGCCCACATGGTCAATATGGTCTTTGACACACTTATCGATAGGGAACCTATAATCTAATCTACTTTTTTCTTTCCTACTTCACCTGTCAAAGTGGTGGAATCACCTTTCCTTCCTTTAAAAGTACAAACTGAGAGGTTCCCTTTTCCTTAGCTTCACTCATAGAGGCTTTGGAATCATCAAACACCCCTTTGTATAGTCTACCTAAAAAAAAACCCATTCCTAACCCATCATCTCCCCTAACCATAGATAAAACCATAACTATGGACATCATGCTTAGGGAAATAAATCTTTCACAAGCACCCCTCACAGAACAAGCACCTAGCCTAAACTTACCTTCCTTGATATAGGAAATAGATGAGGCTATCAACCCTCTTCCTCAACCCATAAGTTTATCCTCAACACCCACTACCCAAGGGATGAGATCCACATATAGAGCTTTTTATAAACTCATTCAAACATTGGGTATGGTCATAAAATAAGACATGAATCAAGCCACTTTTTGGAAATACCTAAGGCTCCCTTGCATCAACAAACCTGAACCTTAAAGCATGCTTCTAACCAACCAATCCATAATATTTACACCACCTTTCAAACCAATCAAAAATTTTACCAACCCCTCACCTTCTCAGTCAACCAAAATAACCACCCCTCTATCAACCACACCACCAACCAAAACTTCCAAAACTCTTAGTAACCTCCCTAAACAAATCTTGGTCCACCCATATTTGAAAGTGGAATTAACCCCATCTAAACCCATACCCAAACCATGACCCAAACCAACCAAGGGGATGAAACCATTGAAGAAATACATGACTAGGATTCTAACTCCCTCTACCTTACCCTCTATCTTAGGGCCTCACCCCTCAACTTTGCCTAAAAGGTAAGCTCTTTTTAACATATGCCATATAATATTATTGGTTACACCATCCCACATACTATTTGATATGTTCACCCTTCCCTGATTACTAATAGCTAGACTATCAACCTTGAACAACCCAATAACTAGCATACCCAAACTAGAACCATTGACTAGAAACACCACCTTACCTAAACCTTCTCTCACCAAACCCATTATTACCAGCATGCCCATCTTCCCAACCTAAAACATAGTCCCTAAACATTTATCACCTCTATAGGAATCCTATGTGACCATATTTTAAAGATTATTGTAGACCTCCTACCTCACATTACCTCCTATCAAACCCTTCGATCCTCTTGGTTTAAATTTGGCTTGGTACAATGATCATTAAATCTGCTCCTATCATAGGACACCTGGGCATGACACAGAGAATTATAAATCCCTCCAATCCATTATCCATAAACTCTATGATGAAGATTATCTTTTACTAGATGAGATTATATCAATTCATCTACTAATACATCCAATAAGAATTCACCAATATATTCCTAATCCCCCACTCTCACCTCAGAGTGATAAAGAATCTACCCAAACTCCTATCACATCTCTCCCCTCTATCCATACCATTAATGTGGCCATGCAATCATAAAAAAAGGATAAAAGAAGGCCAAAGTGTCCATTCCATGGACATATCCACTAATTAAACCTAAATCAAACCAAATCCAAACCTCTACATCTGTAGCTCAGCCCAAAGTTACCATCTTAGGTACCTCTAAGGCTAACCCCTTTGAATCTATCAAAAGTGTCATACTTAAGAAAATTCACCAAAATATAGATAAAATGAGCCTCTATAAACTCATTTCCACCTCAACTCACCATCGTCAGGCCATGAAAAAGGTTATGCAAGCTATCGAGATTGTACCAGATGAATATCCACCTATTGAGGCCTTTGTAGGTGCTATTCAACTCCCCACCTTTATCACCTTCAAGGAATTAGAGATACCTTCTATCCATCATGAAGACCAAAATCCCTCTCTTGTTATTACTACCCATATCAACCAAATCTACATCAAATAAGCTATGATCGATGGGGGAACTAGTATCAACATCATCTCTTTATATGCCTATGACTAGATCATGATATTGAATAATTTCATGTCCAAAAATTTAGCCATCTTTAGATCCTTTAATGACACTATGAAACTACCTTGGGAACCATCATCCTTTGCATTCATCTAGGACTTCACGTGCTCCTCAAACTCTTTTATGTGGTCAAAGGTGAATTCTAGTATAATGTTTTACTAGGGAGACCTTAGATCCATGCCATGCATTGTGTACCTTTCACCCTCCATCATTGTGTCAAGTTTAAACATGAAGGTCAATTTTTTACCACACAAGCTAATCCTAACCCTTTTGCAACATATAATTGATTTATCAATCTAATGACGTTCTCTTACTTCCATCTAAAGCACCACAAATGTCCACCATCAAGCCCTCACCCATGGAAGCTGAATCCATTACTTCCCCTTCCACTAAGGCATCTACTAGTTCATCTACTCCCATGGACCAAATACCCATCACTGATCCTTTGGAACCTATATTTTAATGCCTTACCCTTGGAGAATATATCCTCCTCACCCTTGATTCCTTCCAAACTCCCCAAGAATATAGAAAGCTCAAACACTAACCAGGTTATGACCCCAACATTAGAGCCATTACCCCCTTGGGGACTTTGAGCTATCAACCCCACTTTATCTATGGGGAAATTGACAAGCCACTTAATGCTACTACCACTCCCTCTCCACCTCAACCATTCATCTCCAATTTCTCTTACTTAGATAACTCAGACTTCACCAAGCTATACCTCGATAGGTGTGCCTAGAAAGGATTTGGATTAGGATGGTTTGATCATGGCCCACACACATTGCTCTCAATTAAGACCTATAAGCCTCACAAAAAACATGGCCTCATCTTCATTCTACCCAATAATAAGAAATCCAAATAACCTACCATTACCATTGTTGAAGCAGAGACCCTTTCCTCACCAACACCCCCTCCACATGAGTGTGAGGATGAGGACATCATCCCACCTAAATTTTTTTGACATGATTACCCTTGGCCCCCTAACTTATCAAAAGGAAGGGGCACTCATATCTATCCATTTAATTCATCTTGAACTGGTAGGAGAGGACTCTCCTACCATTAACATAGTTCAGTGCTAGGATGATGATTCTATTCTCACCTACCTTGGTACACTTGCTTCCTCCATCCACAAATCCTTACCTCCCAAAACCTCAACCATGTTAAATGAATCCACTATGGATATTGACATAAGCACTTTACACAACCCCCATGTTTTTAAACTAGGCTAAACTCTCACCCTTGAGGAACTATAAGACTTCTATACCTTCTTCCAAGACCATAGTATTGCATTCACCTGGTCATATGCTAACATGCCTAGTATTGACCTAGCGATCACCACCCATAACATCGTAACCAATCATGAGGCCAAACCTATCAGATAGAAAATCCACTAAATGCATCCTTGTATAGCCCTCCTTATCAAATAAGAGCTTTAATGCCTCCTTTCTATCAACTTCATTCAACCCATTGATTATCTCTAGTGGGTTTCAAACATCATGCCTATCACTAAAGCCATAGGGGGAATATGTATCTATGTGGACTTTTGTGACCATAACCTCACCTACCTAAAGGATGACTTTATTCTACCTAGCATTGACCAAATTTTTGATCTTATGGTAGGCCATGAGATGTTATCACTAGTGGATGGATTCTCGGGTTATAATCAAATTTTGATTGCCCCTAAAGATTAACACAATATTGTCATTATCACCCCATATAGGATTTTTTGTTATAGATTCATGCCCTTCAGTCTTAAGAATGCTAGTGTAACCTACCAACATGCCATGACCTTATCCATACAATCATAAAATACTATGTCAATGACCTTCTCAGGAAGTCCAAACTTCACAAAGACTAATTAGCCATTATCAAGACTATCTTTGAGTGAATTATCCATTATCATGTCTACCTCAATCCCAAGAAAGGTATTTTTAGGGTTTTGTCAAGTAAACTTCTTAGCTTCATCATTTTCCTTTAAGGAATCAAGGTTGACCTAGCCAAAATTAAAGCCATCCTTGAGATGTTACCTCCAACCAATCTTAAGAAACCCTACAATTTTCAAGGGAAGCTCCAATCCATTCATCGTTTAATCTCCTAGCTCTCTAATCAGTGTCAAACCTTCCACCACCTCTTGAAAAAAGACATCTCTTTCAAGTGGAATGCTGATTTTCAAAAGGCCTTTGATGCACTAAAAGAGTACCTTCTATCTCCTCCTATCCTCACACCTCTTAAGGATGAATAACCTTTCTACCTTTATATTTATTCCACTAACCATTCCATAGGGGCAATTCTTTCCTATCAAGATGAACAATGGAAAGATAAATCTATCTATTACATTAACCACACACTTGTTAAGTATGAGACTAAGTACATACATACCAAGAAATTGTGCTTAGATCTAGTTTTTGTGGCCACCAAAATTTTCCACTACCTTATTAACCACAACATTTTTGTCATAAGTAATACCAATCGACTTAAGTACATGCACTCCAAACCATACCAAAACCAACATATGGATAAGTGGCTCATGCTTTTATCTAAGTTTGACATTGAGTTCTTCCAGTAGAAATCAATCAAGGGGCATTTCATTACCAACCAATTAGCTGACATAACCATAACAAACAACCAACCTCCTCTTGAATTTCTAGACAAATTTATCTGAAGCCTATCTCAGTCTAATTTCACCAATCAAGTAACCATGTTTTTTTATGGTTCCAAATGTCAGTGTGGTAGGGGAGTTGCTATCATCCTTATCCCCCTTAGTGTTCAACCACTTCCTTTGTCATTTAAACTCAACTTCAAATGTACCAACAATGTGGCAAATATTAAGCCCTAGTAATAGGCCTCCAAATTGCATTAGCCTTGAGAGTCAAAATAATCAACATCATTGGTGACTCCCAACTTGTGGTCAATCAAGTCAATGGCATCTAGCAGTGTAATAATGATATTTTGAAACTATACAGGTAGTTATTTATAGAAATTTTAGCCTCACTTAAGCACTACCATATTTAAACCACCCTATGATCTACCAACAAGTTTCTTGACACCATGGATTCTCTTGCCTCTTAGATCCCATCAACACCCTCAAAATCTAGACTATCAGTCATTGTCCATCACCTCATCAAACCCTTCTACACCAAATCAGACACTCTAACCATCTTTAGTGTGGAAGAGATCCTACCTGACCTTTGGCGTTAGCAACCCTTTGACTACCTTAACCTTGACATAGTTCCCTTTGGCCTCTCTAGGAATGCCCACCAAGAATTTATTCAAAGCCCCTCTCATTATACCATTATGGGAGGAATTAATTATAAACATAGTTTTGATGGCCTCCCATTCCATTGCCTTCATGGTTTAGAAACCTCTCACGCTATTAAAGAAATACATGATGGTATTTGTGGGGGCCACTTTAATGGAATCATTATGGCTAAGCACATCCTCTACCTAGGCTATTATTAGCCTACCCTTAATCAAGACTATTGTGATTATGTGAAAAAGTATGTCAAGTACCAACAACATGCTAATCTACATCGCGCACCTAGCCATAGTCTTTGCATCTTTGCTAATTTTTGGCCCTTTTCATAATGGGGTTTGGACATTATTGGTGAGATTAACCCTCACTCTTCATAGTGACATCACTCTATCATCACTTCAATTGAATATTTCACCAAATAGGTGGAGGCCATCCCTTTTATCTCAATAAAAGCTAAAAAATTGTCAAATTTATCACCCATCACATCATCTACCACTTTGTTATTCCCCATAAGATCATCATCGATAATGGAAAATCCTTCAAAAATAAGCAAGTTTAGGGCCTTTGTGATGTATTAGGTATTAAACTTAGCTTTTCATTCCCTTATCACCCATAATTAAATGGACAAGAAGAAGCCTCTAACAAAACCCTTAATAATATGCTTACAAAATGGTCAATACCTTAGGTTAGGATTGGCACTTGCACATCCCTTTCACCTTATGGTCATATCATACTAGCATCTAAACCCTTATGAATGTTATACATTTTTCTCTTATGTTTGGATCCAACGTTGTATTACCTCTTGAAATCCAAATACCTTCTTTTCACATATCTTTGTGCAACTTTGTTTCAAAAAATGACTATCATTAGGAACGTTTAGCTCAACTTGAGCTACTTGATGAACATCATTTGGCCACTCTTTCCCATCAATATTTATATCAATAAAAAATCAAATTCACCTATAACAAACACCGGAAACTCAAAAAATTCCATATTGGATATCTTGTTCTCAAGGAAAATCAACATGTGACTAATATGGAAAAAATCAAAAGGGGAAAATTTATTTTCAAGTGGCTTGAATCCTACATCATAACCCATAAGTATAGATCATGAGCTTATCATTTATCCTCTATTAAAGGAAAACCAAAACTTGAGCCTCTCAATGCTTCATATTTGTATCCCTTCTATTATTAAATAGGGATCACAATCATCATTTGTCTAACTTAAGCTCATCCCCTACAACCACATTCATTTCCCTCTTTTTAGGGGAAACTAAATACAACTAAATCATGTGATTATCCATCATAATAATAGCCTAATATTAAACTATGGGTACCATGACTCCATCCATGACATGATTCTCATAGTACTTCCCATCTCTTTGAGATCAGTTCCTATGGTCATGGTCACTTATACCCCTTTTTCACCTATTAGATCTTTGTGTCAGCCTAGACTTGCCTTCATAAAGGTAATCCCTTGCATATGTATCAAAAATTCTATGTCAATCAAAATCAAACAAAAGAAAAATCAATATCAAAAATAAAAAACAAATTATGGGCCATTCTTAGCATTCATAGACTGCTCCCTTGATGAAAAGATGTTGAAAATTTATCTAAAATTGCAAAATGTAATGTGGACTACTCCATTGAAGGAAAAATATCAAAAGCATTTGGACTAAGCATATAAAACTCAAACCACTCCCTTGAAGGATTTCCAAGTGAAGCATTTGACAAAGCTAGCAATTTATTGGAATCTTCCCTCATCGATAAAATTCCCCAACCCTAGAGTAATACTATAAAAAACCCCTAAATCTAAAGTAAAAGTAATGAGAAAGCCACAATCGGCTTTCATAAATGCAATAATATTGGAAGGCCATATTCATCTCTCCTCATTAGAATTCCCATATTGATCAATCTACACTCTTATTTGTAGATTAGTCTAGACTTATTTGTACTACCTCTTTGGGATCCCACAAAAGAGGCATGATAGTCTCATAAAAGGTTCTAGTTTTACCCATTCTCCCTCCACATATCATATGCACTGAAATACGAGCCTACTTGACATAATGTGATCAAGATATGTATTTATCAACCTAAGCATTCTAATGAAAATCATTTTAAAGGCTTATTTTCACTAAGCCAATCCAAATCTAGGTTTTATTTTGGTCCTTACCAATGAAAAGGCATCATGTTTCTTTTCTTATCCTCTATTAGATCATGTAGACATACCTCTCATGATTCTTATCACTTTCCTAAACATTTAGTTTGTTATCCACTTACTTTATTTATCTTCATCACACTTATACCCCTATTTATATTTTATCTCTATGATCAAGAATAACAAACATCACATTCAAAATGTAAACATCAAAAACCAAGCCTATGAACTACATCGTCTCTCTCTATCTATGATCAAAACACAATGCAAGCATATCAAAATAGACCATAAACATCATCTTATCCATTAACCACCATGAAATCATTTGAGCATATATCATATCATAAGAAACACTAATTACACCAGTCATCATCATAAACACAAACCAAATCAATCAACAAAACATCATGGAACATATCATATACCATCTACTAATCTACCCATTTACTAGGACATTACCATTATATATCTTAAAAATAACACATAACATAACCATAAACAAATCCATTATGTTATCATATGACATATATCCATCAATAAAACATCCATTAATAAAATCAAAATATCATAATTATTTTTTTGGCATCACATGCCTAGGTTCTTAGGTCAAACATATCATAAACAATATGCAAGAGGTCACAAATAATAAATCATAAAACATGAACATCATACGTCATATAAATCATCATAATACATACATAATATACATAGATTCATAAGAAAAAATACATGTACCAATATATCAAAATCTCTCTCAAAAAATATACATCTTGCTACATCAACACATAGGCTAGTATCAAAATAGTGTACATCTATCACTATCAATATAAAAACATAACTAAACATGGTCATTGGGAACCACTACCACTAGCACCACCTATACCTATACCTACACTTGTACCTAATATTGGTCCCCCTAGGACCCCTACCTGATCAACTATAGCAACCCACTATCTTGAAGTGGCTATCAATGGCCCATCAGCTAAACTAGCTCTATAATCTACATATCACATAGCCTAGGGTAACTAAACTAACACCATCACCTCATAATACCTAAGCTCCTCTATAATATATAGATAGCATGCATAAGTCACTATGTTCAGTGGCCCTCTTAATATTGTTACGATTTCTCTAGCCCTTTGTCTTAGTAGATCCCTCTCTTGAGTGACTATCCCAAGCGATGTTTATACCTGATCCCTCACTTATGATAGTGGTAAGCTAACCCTAAAATATGTAAATCTGACCTTGTAACAAGGACACCTATCCCTACAATTCCTATACTTGTGCTTGGGCTATATCTAATGTCACCCCTACCTATCCATCATGGCCTACTAGATCTACAACCATTGGCATCATGCCACCATCATCCCCACCAACATCTATAGTTGCATATATTAGCTAGTACAAGGCCATGTAACCATATGCATACCCAACATCAGCCATAGGGGACCTAATAGGAATCTCCTCAAAACCACCATCCAAATTTTTTAGAGTCAATTAGGGCACTGCCAACTGAACCTCTAAATCCTACCTCTTATATCAAGGAAATAGACTTGGGACACCCTATACCAAGTGAAACTAGTGATTCATCATATTGAATGAAATTAGATCAACCTCACCCTCTCATCTACCCACTATCCACTTGTAACTCTTAAGGTGAGGGTATGCCTCCTATAACCTAGCTAGATCAAAAATTATATATATGACCTCTAGGTAATATCCCCAACTACTAATGCACCTAGTGCACCCCTAAACCAGTCAACATCATGGGCACCACCTCCTATACTCAATATAACCAAATCATCCCTCCATCTCATCAAACCAACTAAGAACTCAATCTACATGTAGCTTGCCCAAAATAATCCCATAAGTCTCAACACCTGAATATGCTTATAAGGCCATTAATGAAGAACTAGGCCAACACTAATGGTGTATCTCTTATGGTGCATAAACCCCCATAGCTCCTTATAGATTTGTACCAAAAAAACTAGGACCCAACCAAGCATGGTCCTACCAAGTAGTAAATATATTAATACACCTAGTAACACATATATAAATCTCATGCTACTTAAATTTAGGAGCCTAAAGCACATCACCACAATCATATGCATCATCATCAATATCTTCTCCTTTGGATCTCTCTTATACAATGTTGAGTAGCTGAATCCTCTAGAGTGCCATCAGACTTGGTCACTATCATCCCCATATAAATACTTAACCAAACCATCCTGATCCTCTTACTCAATTTGATATATCACCTTTCCACATAATGGGAGATGAGTGATCTTATACATATCCTTGGGGAGAATAGTTATCTCCCTAATCAGTAGCAAGAAGGATTCATAGTAGGATCCCATCTCTTGATGAGTGTTATGATCATGGATGCATATTTAGGCAAATGTTGGTAGTGTCTCATCATCCCTAGCCCTACCTCCTCCATGTGTGCCTAATCATCTATAGTCATCCCCTCATAAATCTCAAGGAAGATATGTGACACATGGTCATACATCTAGATCTACTCCTTGGCCTATATGATATCACATACTTGGCTTAGTTATTGACACTATTCTTGTCTACCCTTTTTTTCACACATAACCTATTCCTCTATCATTCTTACCCACCTATCTCATCCTATCTACATCTCCCCCTAGCATTTAAGCTCAACCTATCCACATGCCAACCCCCTAAATTAAATTTAACCATTACCCTAACCCTAAACACTTATCCTAACCCTAAACACTTATACTAACCCTAAATACTTACCTAAAGCTCTTAAACACACTTCTTAGACCGTAAACATCAAAAACAATGACCCACTTTACCCAACCATCAATAGTCAGACTCCTCTATGTCATAGGATGTCAATGGTCACTATGGGCATTCCATACCCAGAATGCCCAAACCCTAACCACCATAAAATGCCATCCAAACATGAAATAAACTAGTCTAGTACCTATCCTACAACTTAATAACAACCCAAATTACCCCTCTCACCCATAGATTTGCTTAGAAACCATTTAGGGAATACAACCCAAACAAGACATTCCTTACATAGTCCAAACCACCCAACCAAATTCATATAGCAAAAACAACACTACACTATCAATTTAACTACTCCCCCTACCTCATTCATTGACCACCTCCATGGTTTGAGCCCATGAATAGCTACTTATTCATGCCCTTGTGATCCTTACATCTCAGGCCCATGCAATCATTACAATGCCTCTAGCCAATAAGCACTCACCACCTTAGTAGTCACCTTCCTTGCACAGTGTTGAAATCTATAAAACCAAGGTCAACTAAGCACAAAAGTGATAATGATAAAAGTGATTTTTTTACTTTTGACCTATAAAGGATTTTTAGGGTTTCCCCTAACCATTGATGGTTAGGGTGACCATTAATGGTCACCTTTTAAGGACCCTAACCATCAACAGTCAGGAAACCCCAATTTCACTTCTTAACAACTACCCATTCCTAGCATAACTATACTAGGTTTTACCTACTTTTAGAGATGCCCTTCTCCCACCAACCTGACCAACTCATCACCTCATCATTGGTATATTTTGGCCATCTGGTGTGAAATTTAGTAACACCTTTTTTCTTGGTCCTTTGACCATAGCAACAACATTCCCATATTGACCCCTTTCGAATTTTGCACCACTTAGTGACACTTGACCCATTTCTATTTTCCATGAGAGCACTTCCTACCTTGGATACCCATTGAAAACATAGAAATCACTTTAAAAACTTACATTTATGAGTGTTCCCAATTTCCATGCCTATAGGTGGTCACACGGTTTACTTGTCACTTTTCTTTCTTAATATGAACCCTTATTTTTACCAATGTTGAAAATTTTAATCTTTTACATGATCTTGACTATCACACCTTTTTGTTGCACTTTTTGTGAAATTTTACATTATAAATGTTAGACCTCATGTCACCACTTCATGACTCACCATATACCACTTATCAAACCTATATCTATTTCAATTTCACCTCATTAACTCTTGGTTTGAGGGGGAATACCTCCTCCTACTCTCAGGGCAAACAAACCTTTGACCCATAATCTATTTTTATTTTGGTTACCCATACTCTATTTTTGTTTTATAGCTCATTCACACAAGCCACACAACAAAAAGGGGGAAAATGTAGACATTGGAAATCTATACACTTACATTTATGAATGTTGAAAATCCCCTTAGACCTACTTAGTACCCCCTTGGGACCAACCTATGCTAATTTAACCTCACCAAACCCATCCCCACTCAATTTCACCAAAATGTCTTAACCTGACTTGTAAGACCATTTTGCTATAGAACTTTACCATCGATGGTCAGGGTAACCATCAACGATTACACTTGGGGACCTTGACTATCAATGGTTAAGATCCACCTCTTAACCAAAAGTATGCAACCACCTGTGTTACTTTTCTAAAAATAATTTGTCTAAATCTTGTTTTGAGCCTTTACATGGATGAGTTATATTTAGATGGCCTAGTTACACCTTCACTTCTACCTCTTGATTATGCCTATAAGAGAGAGAGAGGCCTTAGAGGTCAAATAGATTTGTAATAATTATCAAGAGCTTAGACATTCAATATTTTTCTTTTATAGGTCAATCAACATTGTCAAACATTATCAACCATCTCATTAAGAGTTGACTCACCTATCACCTCTCAACCAAGCTCTTAGATATCATTACTCTACCAAAATCAGGCTAGATTCCACCAATAAGATAACTATATCAACTACCCACCCAATCAACTTATGATAAGACAAGTACTTTTTTGTCAATAATCACATACTTTATTTCCGTTTCACAATCAATCTATCCCTTGACCAACTCCTAGAATCCATATTTTGGATCCCATCATTCAACTATTTATCAAACCTAGCTTACATAGTAATTTTCAATGGTTTATTTAACCACTGATGGTCACCTTGACTGCTGATGGTCACCTTAATCATCGATGGTCACTTGTGGTAGTAAAAACTAACAAGCTATTTTCACCCACCTACCCCCAACCAAACCTAGTTTTCTATATTTTTGATCACTCATATACCCCTTTCAAATTTTTGGGAGTAGAACCTGACCCCTTAGCACTAGTATTAATTAGTTTATCTTCTAGTCTATCTTTTTAGCAAGCATTCTTATATTCAGTTTTAGTAATATTCTTTAATTGATGCAAGTATCTTCTTTCTTGTTTTGTGAGATTAATTATTTAAAACATGTGGATTGACAGCTCTTAAAGGAAGCTCTCACTTCCAAGATCTATCTACCACTAGGAAATCCACCCGACTATCTACTTAATAAACAAGTTTTCTCTAGTGCTTTCTTATTTGAAGGTATTCCTCCCAAGCCAAAGATAAACTCTCATAATCATTTGGATTCAACACGTGCACAAACAAATAGGTTTTTCAACCACACCCATATTGAGTTTCTTTTCTCTCTTCTTTAGAACTTAAATTGAAAATTTACATGAAACATATGGATACCTGACAAATCATCAAACATGGCCTACTTTCCACATTTACATTTTATTCACCACGAGTGGATTTAAATTTATCTATATAAGAAATTTGTCAAGTAGTTATAGGAGATCAAGCACTATTTGAAGAATGGATATGACATATTCATGGCATAATTGAGGAAAATTTGGCCATATTACAAGAAATTAATAATCCTACCATGGCTCCATTATATTTAAATCTCAACCATACCATGTACATAGGGAATATATACAAAAAGGTAAGCAAAATTTTGTATATCAAGTTAATGAGGGTACCAATTTTGATCCACCAAAGCCATCATATGACCAATTAAACCTAAATATAGAATGTGGTGAATGTGATGTCAAATACATGATGTAGTCTGAGTAGAAACTATATTTCATGCCACTCTAAAAATTTCATTAGAACATTGGAATGGATGATGCACCTAAACTAACCACTATGGGAAATTACTGGTTTGATGTTGAAATAACCAAAATGGTTGAACTATTTCATGAATACCAAGATGTTTTCCCTTAAAATACATAAAAATTAAAGGAATTCATCCATAATTAGGTAAGATTCACATCAATTTAATTTAAAGTACTTGATCAGTGAGGAAATGACCATATAAAAAGAACCTAAATTTGCATTCTCAGGGTAAATAAGAAATTGATAGCATGTTGTGTGTTGGAGTTATTACTTTTATTGATGAATCTGAATGGGTTAGTATGATGGTGATTGGAATAAATAAGGATGGTAAAATTTGAATTTATGTGGAATATAGATTGCTCAATGTTTTATGTGTAACATACCCTTTCCCAATGTCTTTCACTAAGGAAATTTTTAAAGTGTTGTTGGGTGTGAGATCTACACCTTCATTGATGGATTTTCTAGTTATCACCAAGTCCAAATTCATGAGAAATACAAGGAAAAGATAACATTTGAAATTGAATGAGGTTATTTTGCATATAATATTATACCATTTTGTCTCAATAATTTTTTTGCCATGTTCTCATGCATTATGGTGGAAACTCTCAAGGATTTCATCCACAATTTCCTTCAAGTGTACTTGGACGACTAGACCATGTATGTTTTAGTGGGAGACCACTATGATAATATTTTCCTCATGCTCAAACATTATAACTAGCATAAAATTTAATTTAATGTAAATAAGTGCATATTTTCTACCTCATTTGGGATTCTATTGGGATATATTATTTTTCAAGATAGATTATTAGTGGATCTAGATAAAATTGTGCTCATTGTCCCACTCCCAATTCTAACCACTTAACATGAGGTCCACACCTTCTCAGGTCATAAAAGGTACTATTATAAGTTAATTTATGGTTTTGATACAATATTTATGTTTATGGAATAGCTAATCAAGTAAAATGGCTTATTTTTATGGATGACTCAATGCCAACAAGCATTTGAGGCCCTAAAAGAGAAACTGTTGACTATACCCATTATCTAGTTCTGAAACTAGAACCAACCATTTCATGTATATATAGATGCTTCAAGAATGAAATTAGGCACCATATTGGTACATATTGATGAGGGAAACCTTGATCATCTTATTTATTTTTTTAGTTAGAATCTCACACTAGTGGAACAAAACTACTCTATGATAGACTATGAGGCCTTATCTATGGTTTATGCATTTCAAAAGTTTTGCCAATAATTGTTCAAAATACCATTTTTATTTTATATGGATCATTAATAACTCAAGTATTTTATAAATAAACAAGTATTTTATGGGTACATTTATTGATGAATTATCCTCTTCTAAGAGTTTTAATTATTTATGGTAGAAAACTAGGCAATTTTAATTTCAAACTTGACCAACTCTCCCATGTTTAATTTGGTGAGATGATACATGCCATATAGTATGTTTTGATAGGTGTAAACAAGATTTAAGTTACTTTCATTCTTGAATAATTAGAATAAATTACAACTTTTCTTATAACAGCTTCTATGCCAGACCAACTTACCACCCAAGAGAAAAAGTAACTACTTGTATGTGCTAACCCTTTTTAGCTTATTGGAAAATACTTGTACAAACTTAGATGGGATGAGTTAGTAAAAAGGTTCATAATATATCACAAATTCATGTAAATAATTTTTAAGTTCTATGAGGGTGTCACAAGAAGATATTATGCTAGTGACACAACAACATAAAAGGTTCTACTGATTGGGTTATGGTGACCCAAGTTAATGAAAGATGCCAAAGCTTATGTGGATGGATGTGATATTTGTCATCATTTAGGTAGAAAAAACTAAAGTAATTATATGATTATTCATCCCATACTAATCTTGAACCATTTTAGAAATGAGCTATTGATTTAATTGGGCCCATTCAACCAACTGCATGATGAACTGGCATGCGGTACATCATTACTACCACAAACTATCTCACATGTTGGGATAAATTAGTACCCATACATGATTTTAATGATACAATATCCATCAAAATTTTATGGAAAAATATCATTGTGATTGTGGCACTCACTTTCTTAATGAAATAATGCACATCCTCTTGGTTGAGTTCATGATTGTGCACCATAAGACCATGCCATACCACCCTAAAATTAATGGCATAGCTGAAGCCTTCAACAAGATCTTGGGTCATACACTAAACATGATTTTTAATATCAGTCACAATAATTAGGATGATCAAGACTATATATTCATATGGGTGTATTGGACCACATACAAAGTGTCGAATAAGAGTACTCTTTTTAACCCTATCTTTTGAGCTAAAGTCATCTTACTAGTGGAGTTCCTTGTACCATATTTTCATATTACACATGTTGGTAGATTATATGATGAAGAGCCCTTAAACTCACACATAGATTCTCTACTTCAGTTGGATGAAACACACTTTCTCACACACTAAAGCCAAGGAGTTGAGAAGCAAAAATAGAAAGTCTCACATAATCAACATATCAAAACCAAAGTTTTTCATCTTAGTATGCATGTCCTAGTTTTTGATTCAAGGTTTGCACACCATAAAATTAAATTATGGATCCATTGAGATGGTCCATTTATTATTAATGTTATATATCTAATAGGTTCTTATAGATTAAAAGAATTTGATGGCTAATTTTTATCAGGCCATTTCAATGGTAGTTAGATCTAACCCTACCATTCTATATAATTATTCAAATTAGTGAATAAGGTATATGCCATTAGGTTATTCTAGGAATCTATTTTATTTTCAAATAAGAATGGAATTGGTTGTGCACCTTTTGTAATTTTTTTCCCTCTTTGAAGCTATTTTAGTATTTAAAACTCTATCTCTTTTTCTTTATTGACATGAATTTCACTATGCTATAATGTGGAAGACCACACACATATTATAATGTGGGGTAGGTTTTAATGATGGATAAGCTACTTAAGATAAAATATCATAAGAGGAAAAATGGAAAGTAAGTGCACAAGGGGAGGTGTGTGAAGTGAATAAAATGGGGAATGTAACCTAAAGATGCAAAATGAAGACAACAAAGGAAATACCATTATAAAAATGAGTTAAAATAGAAAAGGTAGTTTCACACAATTAAAATGGAAATTTTGAATTACTATAGTTGGAATGTACTCCAAGAAAATCACAAAGGATGGTATATACATTTATTAATGACAAAGTGGTATAAATGGAAAGCATTCTAAATGGATACCAACAAATGTCATTTATAACATTAAATGGTTGAAGTGATGGATGATGACGTGGAGGAGATAATGTAAAAATTTGGGATAAATTATAAAAGATCATGAGGATTCCCTTTTTATTTTTATACTATTGAAAACTTTAAAATTATAGAGATCAAACAAGAAAAAACAAGCACTGAAAAAGACGTCTACACAATGCTCTCATTTACATAAGTGCAAAGATTAAAGCAATGAAAACTCAAGAAAATAATATTGGAAATGCATCCACATAAATAGGAAAAAGAAAAGATATAGGTTGTAGGTGTTAATTCCACAATTAGAGGAGATTTAAATAGGAATTCAAAGTGTTTTGGGTTTATATAAAAGAATAAAAATGTATCCATTTGGAAGAATTGGTTGGCCATGCATTAACCTTCAGGGACTCCAATTGGTGATGTAGCTAAAGTATAAAGGCAAAAAAAGAGATCTACTTCCAATTATTTCTGAAGTAGAAGAATATGAGGTCATAAAATGAAATCCCATTTATATTCAAGAAGAAGGATCTAGTAAATATGACACATGAGGAAAGGACCCAAAAAACTAGTGGAAGATACATCTAGCAGAAAGGAACTAGAAATGGAACATGTGGGAAAGAAGGCTAATACAATACCAAACACCCTCTCCTATTTTGATTGAGTAAATTCAATACCCAGAGATAGTTATACATGTAGGTGATTGGGAATCTAAGGTTTCCACCAATCATACCCTTAATTAAAATCATCACCAGACTAGAAATGATGGTAATTTATAACAAGACTATCAGGTGAAGTGTTAGAACACTAGGAATGAGATCAATTATGATCTTATAGTCTATAAATTATTGGAGGATTTAAGGGTGCTCAAACTCTTCCAAATACCATATTCTAGGAAATATAGGAGGCAATTCATTTTCTAATTTCAAACACTCATGAAGACTACCTCTACTTTACTGGGCATAGAATGTGGATTACTCTTAAATAGATTAGTAAAGTAATTGGGTTACTCTGTTTTGGAGTTGATGTCAATGTAGATCTTGAGGATCAAGAATCATGGACCCTAAATTTTTTTATATGAGGAGACTCCAACATAGTCTAGGATGGATTATCTATTTAGTCTAGGGCGATGTTGGACCCAAATTTTGTAATATATTCTAAGCACTTGAAAGCCATAAGCATGAATATGCAAGGTCATGGGAAGAGTGTGGAGGACCAAAACATGGGATAATACCACAAAATACCTTGGCATGGGTGGGTTAGTTGTGAAAGATAAGGAAATAGAAAATGAGTGGCATAAGATGCAGGACTTAGAAAATTGCAAGACTAGGAAAAGGGCATAGGAAGTGGAGGTGGTTACAAAGAAGTTCATGGAAGTATCATATATTAATGAGAGTGAAAATATATAATTGAATCATGAAGGAGGAGGAACAAAAAATCAAATATCTAGAATAGAGAGAGTATATAGGGGCTTTTAGGCCTAGTCAAAAAAGAACTTAATTATAATGGATTACCATAAATTATTTTTCTAAAATAATCATTGGATTTTCATCTAGAATGTAGTAATGATGAAACTCAAGAAGGGGTTTGCTTGTGTATAAATATCCCTTTATCTTTGATTAGAAAGTTTTTTTAGATGTTAATGTGTTATTTTTGTCAAGATAGAGATTTGGAGAGATTGTATATTGAATTAAGTGCCTTTGTAATCTTATAAAATGAGATCAATGGAAATAATAATTTATGAATATTGATGTGTTTAATTTATTTGGTGTTAATTTTATTTTATGATACTAGAGTACTTGCACTATGTAAATGTATCAAATGAATAAATATAGAATGATGTTCATGGTAAGAATGATTAAATATGTTAACTAAAGTGCCTAACATTTATCCATCAACCATCACATGGTATAACCAATGAGAACTAGTCTAGGCTACCTTCCTTAGGTGATTGCATGAGGACACATGTGTGATATGCCTACACATTAACATGTTATATTCTTCCTTCTTATAGGTTCATGACTCATAATTAATCATGTGAAACTAAGGATTAAAATAAAACCCAAAAAATGTGATACAAGTATACACTAGATCCATGATACATAAGCATATAAATTTTGGACCTTTTTAATACCCACATGATACAATACATTGGGGGAATGAGTCTATTGCTCATAATTGATACAATGTGTTAGATATGCTATGATACAATAATTTTTTTTGACACATGTATGTAGGAGCTAGTATGATATGATTATGATAGTGAATTATACTTCACTTATTCATCTTATCACTTACCTTACTTGAATGTAATTCTTGTTTTATATCTTGTTAGATTGTTTAACATTTGAACATGTTCCTTGCTTGTCAGCCCCAATGCCTTGAATGTTGTTTCTTTTGTATGTGGAAATTTTAACATGTCCTCTCCTTTGAGTGTGCATCATTTTAACATGCCCCTTATTTTCAATATCCTTAGACACCTTTTGAGTGAAATTGAGTGTTCTTGTGTGTGTGCTTGATTTCTTGTTGAGATTTACTTGTGACTTATAAATGTTGTCATGGTATATAACATGTATCTTAGGGCTTGTTATGTTTCGATACTATAAGATTCATTGATACACCTAATGAGACATGATTCCATTATAATCTTTATTACTAAATTATTGATACTAATATATCATGGACTTATTATCCTTTTATGATATGGTGACTATCAAATAACATACCCCTCACCTTAAATGGGGGCATATCAATAGGGGAAAGCCATAGATACATGAGTCCACATACACATACCATGATAGGATTGACATATTTTTATATAGTTTACATGATTTAGATATGTGCTTGGGTCATAATATTATGCATTTAACACTGATTTTCATAGATTTGGGACAAGGTTTCTTAGATTTATGATAAATATTATTTACAATTATAAAGTAGATGTTACATTTTGATAGATGCTTCAGCTTGAGACACATTATAGGTTCATATGCCATACAAATTCACTACATTATAGATACATTTAAAAAATATATATACACCATCCTTACCAAGATGCACAATTTAAGTCTTTATCTATCTATATTAGTTAGATCCTTTGAGTTGTGTGATCTAGATTTAACACTCTTAATAGCATTGAAACTAAATTTTTTAGGTTGATATGGTTATACCATTTGACTTGGGTGAGATTTTATGGAATGGATAAATTATGTATACACTTGGGTTATGTGATTGATATTCAATATTCTTGATGACCTTGACGCAACTCAATATTGCATTAAATTGGGTGCATGATCACCCTTTAATTCTCCTCTTCACTTTCCAAGGTTTAGTTCTGAACCTCCATCTCTAGTGATTTAACTAGGAAGCATCATTACAAAATTGAAGTACCAAGGGGCAATATGGTTGCATAAACACACAAGTGTACCCCTTATTTTAAATCATTTCATTTATTTTAATTTTTTAATTATATACGCTAATTACATTATAACATGCTCTTGGTTGTAGGTAATACCTACACACAACAAATTCAATCAGGTATCAAGTAAAATAAAGGTGTGTTATACACTCCATGACACACATTTATTTACTTTAAACTATCAAGCTCATTAATTCATTCACATAATTGAGTTCTACTACCATATTCTTCCCCATTTTTATATCAGTAATAAGAGAAATAATTTTATAGATCTGAATCATCAAAGAGAATCCCATGAGCAATTTTTTTCAACTTATAATCTAGATCACTACATACATTCACATATAACATATTCCACCATCGTTCATACACAATCCCATATAATGGGGATAACTACATTGGTTTGAGTCCCTCTTTAGAGTATATGGATATTTAGAAAATGATCATTGACATGCAGTTTTAAGTGTATCTCAAATTCACTCAAGCCCACTAACCCTTATTTTTCAAGATCACATGCCATAATTAGAGGACCTAAGGTTTCAAGCTACCCACTGATATATAAAACCTGCGTGGGTGATTTTAAAAAAGAATATTAAAGGTAATAGTAAGACCTAAAAGGTGCAAGTGGAATTTACAAAAAATGACATGTAATTCACTATGGGCAAAAACATTAAAATGAGGACATAAGTGTTGATGCTAGAGTACAAATTCCAATGATAGTGTTTGAGATGATAGATCACTTATTTTTAAAAATATGATGAATCATACTTGAGCATCATCTTGACTAATTTTGCACCTACATTTTCTAGATATCTCTGTGCATGAATGAACAAGTTAGGTATTATCTATTTTTCATGTTTACATAATCAAATTACTATTTTATATTATACCTTCTATATTTAGCATATTTTCATAATTTAACACTGTAATTGAATATTACGAGTCTAAATTATTTAATTATCCTAATTATAGAATATTTTATTCCTTATTTCTCTTTACAATTATTTACAAAAAGGGTTAAACATATAAATTGATGTCTAACAATCCCCTACAAGAAAAAGTGTTAATAAAGTGATGAAGTAAAAACTATCAGGTGTATACATATGCCACACCTAAATCTCATCACACGTCACAATAGTGTGACATGAGATGGTGATTTGAGATAGATATATAATAATATTGAATATCATAAATGAAAATAAATGCTAAGAGAATTATTGATAAATGAATAATTGAAATTAGCATATACATACCTTGACTTATATTTTAGCATTAATGATGCATACAAATACCAAAATCTTGATCATGGAAAGTAAAGTCACTACATGTGAGAAACCCATAAGGATACAAGGCAAAAAATAGATAGAATTAGTGTGTGCATATGCAGGGTAATCAATAAATGGAAGTAAAAGAAAAAAACTCATAAATAATTAAAATAATTAGAAAATTAGGAAGACAAGATTGATAAGACTAGGTTAAAACTTAAATATTCAAGGAAGTAGATATAAATAAAGTAAAATTGGTAAGCCAAAAATCCAATGCTACTTACAATCAAAAAATTCAAAAATTCATTCAAATTAAGATAAGTAACTATCCAAATCAAAAAAGGACACAGAGAACTATCATTTGATAAAAAAATAAATGTAAGAGAAGTAACAAACCAAACTAAAACAATAATGTGAAAAAGTAGAAATGGGGCTAAATGGTGATAGAGTTAAAAAGATTCTTCAAATAAGATCTCTCTATGAATCCATTATCATAACCATGAAGCTAATGCATTACACACAAAGAATAAACTAACTATTATTCCATTATATTCTCTATATATCATATATTTTACAATAGAGATGTACAAATAGGTAGAACATTACTTGAACAAACTCTCAAAATATGGTGAGAAGTGAACACAAAGATTGGTGGGGATGTCACACTGGTGTCACTAATGGGGATACCACACTAGTGTCACTATAAGAATCACCAAGAAGGCCATGAAGTCAAGTAAAAAATATTCATATGGGTTCTAGCAAATAAAGTGCCTAAATAAGATACCCAATGACGAATCTAGAAAACACTAAAAAAAATGCAACATATACATATAACTCTCATAAATTAGAGAAAAGAGAGAAAACTTATAGGAAAAAACTCCTCCCCCAAAAGAGAGAGAGAGAGAGAGAGAGAGAGAGAGAGAGAGAGAGAGAGAGAGAGAGAGAGAGAGAGAGAGAGAGAGAGAGAGAGAGAGAGAGAGAGAGAGAGAGAGAGAGAGAGAGAGAGAGAGAGAGAGAGAGAGAGAGAGAGAGAGAGAGAATAAGAAAATAGAGCTAAAAAAACCCCAAAAATGATGTTAAAGTAATCTACACTCTAAGTACTCAAAAGTCATAGAGGAACACAATCTACATGAGTGGTCCAAATTCACTACTTGATCACAAAAACAAATGACACTTACCTTCACTAGAATAACTTCAATCAAGAAGATTTTTAGTGGTGTTGAAAGTACAAAGAGTAATGTATGTACAAGGAACACTTAACACCTAAGAAATAAAATCTACACCACAACCCCCCATACTGCTAACTGGGTGGAGTGATAATAAAAATATGTATGTACACCCCCTCCCATAATTCTAAATGGGTGGAGTGGAGGAAAAATGTCTGTATGAGTGGTCTAAATCCAATACTCAAATATCGAACAAGATAACACTATATGCACCAAAATAGTTCAATTTGTTGTGGGAGACCATCAAATATCAAAAAAGTGGTGTCAAAAATATAGATATAATCTCTTAGAGAGGATAGATCTGGAAGTGATGGAAGAGACAAGCAACTGAATAAGTGAAAAGGTTCCCAAAATAGAGCACATAAACACATGAAGGTAGACAAGGATAAATCAATAAACCCTCCATGGCATTTTATAAATTATTGTGAGTATAATATATCTCATACACACAAAAAAACACCAAATAAAAACAAAGAAGACATTGGGCTTCACTAAAATAGTTCCATATAAGGAGACTATCGACCTATTATATAATCATCACCAATCATGAGAGATGCTCTAAAAACAAGGGAGCAAAAAGTGTCTCCATATAAGAAGGCTAGGCACTAATAAATGGGCCTTAATGGAGATATGACATAAACTAAAAGTGTGTCAAAATGTCAATATGCGAAATAGAATGGATCATGTCATGGGCTGATAAAAGAGTGTGGCAAATGGGAAAAAAAACATCATGTATAAAAAAACACACTTGAAATGATCAACTACCAAATAAGACAACCTATAAAGTACATGCAAAGGACATCAAACTCAGCCAAAAATGTGTTTGAGATAGTACAATGTACAATAATGTCATAAAAAATACAATATGGGCTAATAAAGAGTAATGTGGGCCAAAGCTCATGCAAATAAGATGTCTATCATAGTTGAAAATGCATCCAAAATTGTAATGAGAGAGTAAATACCCCATGGTTATTGTATATTCCCCCCTCAAATTTGGCACTTTATATTTTAGTGTATTTTTACAAAATAAATAAAAATAATAGACGAGACATAAAAAAATACACTTTTGAAAAAATAGCACTCAATTTTGGGTTATTGATAAAAATATATAATTTTTACAAGGTTATCCCATCATAAATGGGTCAAAAATAAAACATTGCACCAAAAAATATTAAATGATTGGAGAAAATTAAATTATTTCTACCAAATCTATAAAAATTGGATTTTAAGAAAAAAATTTAGCAAAAGAAAAGAATGACCTTCCACATAGGTCAATTTTTTACACTAATTTTTCACTTTAAATACAAGATCTATTTTTTTCTTGATCGTGCATTAAAAAATCCCAAAAAAAAATCACAAGGTCATATTCAAAGCCTCATATCTCCTTGGATATTGATCATAATATTTATTATGACCACTTTATGGAAACCTCTCAAAGTCCTCTTTCCATAATTTAAATGATTTTCTAAATCAAACACCTATATGAAAAGAAAATTGATCTATAAAATAGTTGTGATTTTCTAAAAAAAACATTATAATTTATAAATTAAAAAAAGTATGGCCAGCACAATAGATCCAAGCAACTCAAATGCAAATCATTATGACTAATTATATCTAAATAAAATAGATATAATCATACTCAAAACCAAAAATTCTCCATAATAGAGGTGTTTTGAATATGAATAAAAAAAACTTAGATCTGAAAAGAAACCATACAACTTAACTAAGGAGTAGACAAATAATGCAAAAAATGGTAGTTGGAGACTGCTATAACACCATGATATAGTTAAGAAGAATCTTCAACCAAGATGTCTCCATGTATCCATTATCACAGCCATGAAGGTAGTGCATTGCACACAAAGAATAAACTAATTATTATTCCATTTTATTATTTATATATCAAACAGTTTACAATAGAGATATACAAATAGGTAGAAGATAGAAGAATCATGACCATCCCATACATGTGGGACTAACTTCCTTAATATAGGTGGAATTAAGGCATAAACCCATCATTCTCTTGAATGTGATATAAAAATATCCAATGAAATAACACCTAAGTAAGCTAAATAGTAAGAAAGTAATATCCTACACCAACAAATGAAACATAATGTGGTGAAACATGAAAGCATGAAAGGGAGAAATAGGAGCAAATGGCCAAAAAAAGTGAATATAAAAATCAAAGTGTAAAATATAACTAAGATAAATTTTATAAAGATAAGGTCATGACTAAAATACCATATCATAATAAACAAAATATGCAGATTATATTCTAAAGATGGAAAATATATAACTAGCATAATGCTACTATGTCTGAAAGAGATAGAGAATAACACATAAATAATATGGGGAATATTTATTAAAAACTTCCCTATGAATATAAAAAATGGGAGGGAAAATAGTGTATCACCAAGGTGAAATCATGGTCTTTACTGAAATAAGATACTCAAATCAAGTTGGGAACACTAAGAGTCTAGAACATCAATGACCCTAGAGAAACTTTCCTAGGAAACATAAGCTTGGGATAAGTAGTCAAGTATATAGATTATCGAATAAATGCTTCTATGCATAAATAATAAAATAATCATACCTTCAAAAAATGTGTTCCTCACTCCTTATAACCCCTTAAAAATCCATTAGTCTAATTTGAATATTGAGTACTTATTTGAGAAAGCAGGTGGCACTAGAATGTAAGAATATATAAATAGATAATGATGTAATGAGACATAGTAACCTAGTATACAAGCCTACCAACCTCAATGGGCTCTATCATTATGCCAACTATGGAGCTTGAACTTTGATTAAAATATGGGATGTGATAAAAAGATCACATATTTTGGTGTGATCTGAATTTCAAGATATAATTTACATTATAACATTAATTTTCCTCATGATATGGATTTTAACTATTTTGGATTTTATTTTCACCCTACATATAGGCTTGAAACAACAAAACATGGGTGTTAAATATGACTATCATAAGGAATCTTACACCTAAACACTATAGGAGAATCTAAAGGCCATAGTGCCTGAAGACTTCTAGACTTATGTAGACACTCTAATTTTATCACTTCTATGTCAAATTTCAAAATGGAAAAACATTACATAATTACACATAATCTGGTCTAAAATCATCTATTTATCTAATGACCATATTCAAATTCACCTTGAGGCATCTCTAGGTGAGCTAATTATCTGATTAGATATGTTTAGTCATCATTTTTGGGTCAATTTCTCTATTCAATTATCATTCTCTGATAAATTTATCTATTCAATTATCCAACCTGATCAATTTCTCTATTCAATTATCTATTTTGGTTAATTACTCTATTTTGGTCAATATTATTAATTTCCATTCTCTAAATCATTCTTCTAATTATAGTTCTATTAAAAATAGATTTATAATTATATTAAAATTTATTAATTATTGTTTCCCCTCCAAGTGAACATCTTCAAGCAAAGAAAGGATCTTGAGATCCTTTGGAATATTTTTATGGGAGATAATTAAATTGATAAAGTGAATTAATATACAAGATTATTCTCCACCCTTCATCTTGGAGACAAGATGAAGGACCCATAATGAATCTTTTGAGATATTTTGAGTATTCTCAACCCTTCATCTTGGAAATAAGATGAAGGGCCCACATTGGTTATCCATGTGATTTCTTGGGAATGATTCTCCACCCTTCATCTTAGAAACAAGATGAATATCCCAATATGACTCTCACAAAGATATTATAATCCTTCTCTCTTCATTTTGGAGATGAAAGGCTTATATTAATTCTCATTTGATATTTTCAAAGTTCACCCTCCACCCTCCATATTGATTAAAATTAATGGATCACATTAGTGATCCATGTGCTCATTTGATGACTCATTTATAATCATTCATATTGATTTGAAAATGAAGGATCCTCACTAATCCAAGTTCATTATAAATAGACCTCTTTGCATTACAATTGTTATGCTCAATTTAGATAACAAAGTGATATCAAATCATTAAGTCTCTTTGTGCATCATCTTCCTAAATACTTGATCAAGCTCAACAAGGTCTATATTTTCAAATGGATATGTCCTCACATGATTGGCATTGACAAAGAACATTTTGAAGTTACAAATGATCCACATCCCCTATAAATAAGTATTTAATAGAGGTTTACATATTTATAGTTTAAATCTAATGCATTATTAACTAAACTTTTATATTGTTCATGAAGTCTTAGGATCTAAACTTATTTTCATAGGCTTTTATGTTCTTGATTGACTAAACTAACAATGGTGAAAATATATATATATAAGTGAGTTTCTTAATTACACATATGTCATGTCTAGTGCGACTAACAACCCATAATTTTATTTTGAGTTTATTTTTAGCCTTTATTTGTAGAATATTTGAATATTTTGGCTATTTCACTTTCTACATTTATGCCACTTTCTATTTCTACATTTCAGTAAATTCATTTGTGAAAATGGTGAATTCATTTTATTTTACTACTAATCGATGAAATTATCACTATTCTCTATTTGTCATTTTTTGTCCTCTACGTAAATTTTTGATATAAATTAAATAATCCAAAAATTGGTAAAATCAAATAATAAATTGACAAAATCATCTTAGAAATTGGTGAAATCATCCCCAAATCATCAAGATTGACCTCAAAATGATGAAACTAACCTTTTAATCATTGAATTTGCCATTGTATGGTTTATATTCTATCTTGTGTAGGTTCAAGACATATAAGTGAAATAATATTTGAAATAAATCAAATCATCCTCTAAAATTGTGAAATTGACCTCAAAGTCCATGAATTCATCACTAGAAATGTTGAAATGGTCACATCAGCGATTCATTTTTGAAAACATAGAATTGGTCCTGAAATTAGCAAATTTGCTCAAAATTTCTACATACAAGACCTAACTTATTGAGGCCATAACTTTTGACTTGAGCATTTATTTAACCTCTCATTTGTGTAAAATTAAATTTATTGAAAATATTCATGCAACCATCAAATAAAATTTTGTGTTTTTTCAAGAAAATGATGAAATTGTCCTAGAAATGGTGAAATGGCCATAAAATTAATGAACTTATCTCAGAATTGGTGAAATCATTTATTTTTAGGTATATTTTAATTTGGTTTAATTATAATAAGTAAATTTATCTTTTTATCAATAAAATTAATCTTATAATTGATGATATTATCTAGTAATCACTGAAATTCCTCTCTAATTATTTTGTTTTGTGTTTTATTCTTTGTTTTTTTACATTTTTTTTTGAAATTAATGAAAATTTTACCTACTAAATGGTGAATTCACTTATGTGTCAAAATATTAGTTGGAAAATCATATAAAATAAACCTCCTTCACTTTTCAAAGACCCACAAAACAAAAATACTCACCTTGTTTGCTTGCAAGTGTAGTCATATAAAATGTCATTTTAATGCAATGAGTATCACTTGAGACCACCTTGGCTTAGCTTAGTCCTAGACCTATCATAGGGCCTCTTTTTATCTCAATCCATCTTTTGTTTAGGTCTAACCCACTCCTAGACTTACCAAAAGTAACACTAAGCCACCCCATAGGTACCCAAGCCTTCTAATTACTAGATTTTACCCCTGGATAATAGCATAACCCTTTGGACACTAGTGCGCTATGCTAGTGATCTAGAGATTGTGCTAGTGTCACTCTACTCTTTACTCCTCCAATATATATCTTTCCATCTTCTAATGCAATTTAGTGTCATATTAAACCTATTCACATTTTGATAAACACCAGAATGCTATATATACAACACTTTAATTCACTTATCCATGAGATGGAAATAAAATGTAAATACTCTCAAACAAACTTAGAAATAATTGTGAAAATAAAGGTTATTGATCCGTATTCTACCCTGCATCTATGTACAGCCATCTATAATATCCCAGAGCTCAAAATACTCAAATTTATTATCTCAAGTCATGCTAAAAGTACTCAAATTGGCACTCATATTAACATTCACTTGCACTTTCACCAAGCACTTAGGTGGGATAAATACGTCAAGTTTGATCCGTCCTCAGAGTATTGGTATGTAGGTAATGCTCAATACATGGGGTGTTGAGGTCATATCTAACCTAACCTAATAATGACACTCTTTTCTAATTATGATTCTTAAATACACTAACAAACATGGAAGCCTAGGGTTTTTAATATAAAACAATCAAAATAGGTTACAGGTAGTGAACTAATATTCATCCACATAGGCACAAGCATCTTAGGTCTAGCTAAAGGTATACTTAAAAGTTCACTATCTCTATTAAAAGAGGACACTATCACACTCCTAAAGACACTACCATAGTACACTACTATTTAGAGGATCATGTTTATATATAAGAGGGTTTATAACTCCTTATTCCTCCTCACAACACTCTACATAACTCCTATACCAAGTTTTAACCCATTACTCATCTATCTCTATCAGTTTCCAACTAAGTACTTCTTTTTATAGGTAATTATTATTTATATAATAATCATATAGGTCAATTATTGTACAGACCAATGGTTGTATTTATTTCTATATTTATTCATTTATTTATCATACCAAAATTTTAGTATCTTAGGGTTTTACATTTCATAATCCCTAAAAATTTAAATCATTTAGT
The DNA here is from genome assembly GCA_037957365.1 of Torreya grandis. NCBI lineage: Eukaryota > Viridiplantae > Streptophyta > Pinopsida > Cupressales > Taxaceae > Torreya > Torreya grandis. The sequence continues at coordinate 476,278 of JARHVA010002012.1, read as the reverse complement.
GAACCCAACTTACTTCAAATAGTGCCCAAAAACCTTATCCCTAGATGGTCTAAGGGTTTGTAGCCTTTTATTTCTATGCTCATAAATTGATTTCAAAATCTTAGATCTGATTCACTATTTTATTTTTTAATCTTTAATAAATAAAATTTCTTAAAATGTTCAAAATATGCAACTATTTGTTTTCCTACTTCCCAACTTAAAATGGTAGAATTCAATAACTGATTTGATGAGACTGATAAGAAGCAATTAAAATTATTTATTATTAAACATTAATATATGCAAGATGACCTTCTTCATATTTCTAAAGAAGATATTCACAAGAACCCATCACTTGGTCAATCTTATAAGCCCCCAAATGCTAATATTATTACACCTACTATGAGGGCAACTCAAAATCTAAAACAACCTATTCTAACTTGGTAACCTTCAAATATGATAACACCTCCTATGGATAGTACACATTTCTCTTCTACTAATGTATAATCCATCATGCATGAGATTCATTCTCTATAGTCCAAGGTGTTACATCTTAAGTAGGGTGTAATTAGACCATCACATGCCTTGGACTCTTATGTTTTCCTATATACACCACTAGCACAACATATAGTGACAACTCCATATAGATTTATGGCACCCAAGCTTAATTTTTATGATGGTAAGGGTGACCCATAGCATCATATACATACTTTAAACTCAACATGTTTGAACTACATGTCCAATGATTGGCTCTTGACTAAGTTGTTCCCTCATATTTTAAAGGACTATACATTACAATGGTTTTATGATATTCCTAACCAGTCCATCACAACATTTAATCCACTAGCAGATATGTTTTTGGCACACTTTTTAATCAAAATCAGTGATGAGGTTTCCTAGACTCAAATTATGCAACTAAAGTAAAAATCCATTAATCCAATAGCTGAATATGTCTTGAAATATAAAACTATATTAAAAAACATGACTAGCCTGATGGTAGATAGTTTATTCCATGACATATTCAAATAGAGTTTATTATCAACATTACATAAAGATATATTATTCAATAAGTTTCATCATTCACATATCTATGACATATAGTGAAATAAATGGAAGTCAATATTCTCTCCATGGGCAAGTTAAATTACATAACTTGATCAGATTTAACTAGTAAGAGTTCCAATAAACCCCCATACAAGGTGAGACCCATTGAAAATAATAATTATAAAAATACAATAGTTAATTTAGACTCAAAGCCAATTCCTCACTTGGTTTTGTCAACTCCTCCAAGTAGACCCTTTACGACTCTTCCAAAACCACCAATACCTGTTCTCCAATAACTCTTGGAATGCAATGTCATATCTCTCCTTCCCATCAAAGAGGTTGATACAACTAGAATTATTCTAAGGAATTATGATTCCAATGCATTTTGTGACTATCATAGGGCACTAGGACATACTACAAACTAGTGCATCAACTTATGTCATCAGATACAAGATTTGATAGTTTTTAATATCATTGATATGAACACTCCTACAAAGACAATCAAATCATAACCAACATAATCAAAAGAAAATAAAATATTCTTGGATCCATTCCCAAAACATATAAATAATGAGATAACATGCAATTCATGTGTTTATTATACTTATCAGGCACATACACCAATAACATCTTATATACTCATACACATGACACACATCCTCTACATAATATTATTGGTGTGTTTCATACTATAGTGTTAAATAGAATTCTCATCACTTTATTAGAGTAGGATATTGTTAAAAATAACTCATATATATAATCACTCTTTGTTCAAGTTTACATTGATCATCATCCTATTTAGAGTGTCATGGTTGATAATAGGTCAAGCATTAATATGTGTAATACTAGAGTTCTATACCATTTGGGTTATTTAGAGTAGGATATTTATTCAATAGATATAGTTATTCATGGATTTAGTGGCCATCTCCATAGCTTTATTAGGGAGATCATACTTCCATTATAAGTTGAGCCTACACATGTGGCCACTAGATTCTTAGTCATACCTAGTATAGACACATTTTATATGTTATTGGGTAGGACTTGGATACAATAATTTCAATCCATGCCCTCAACCATACATATACTTATCAAGTATATATATGTTAATCAAGTGGTTACAGTTGAGGTCATTCCATATGAGTATCCTTTACCTATCCCACTTCTAGTTGAATAATAGTCACTAGTTATAGCTCCACATATAGTTTCCATTAGCATGCCTTAGATACCAATTGAGCCACCAATACTGATGAATTCTACTCCTATTACATTACCACGTACACACACTCCCCCATGAATACCCTTATTAGAGATACCCCTATGTTAGTGACATATTATGGACTCTAGAGATCCTCTCTCTACCCCATTCCTACCCAAATTAGTGTTAGTGAGTTCCCTGGGTACTTATCATAGAGCATCCATGCTAACTACAACTTATTCTACTAGATGGGTCCCTAATAGCACCATAGTTTATAGGATAATTCAGTCAACTCCATATATTCCTATCCCCACTCCATAGTTATCTTTAACTTCAAAGTCTTCAACACATCCACTTCCTAGATCTCAGATACCTCCTCACATATCATGCATTATCATTCTTCTTGTATTTTATACATGGCACCTTTCTAGTGATTCTCCCATGAGACTCATCAGTTAGTAGTATCTCTCCTCTTATACATAGTTCTTATTATTGTGATCCTTGTATATAGTTTCATTTTCATGATTTTTTGTACATAGATTATACTCAAAAAAAATATAACATGTTAAAAGCACAAAAAACATTTAAATATTGCTTAGAAAATATAAAATTTTAAATTGTATGCATTTCCATGTTTACATTCCCTCTATTTTCTAGGCACTACCTATGTATCTATGTTAGTATAGTTAGTTTTATCATACACACATGTTTCACTTGTTATTTTTGAGTGTTCATAGATTCTTATATGACTTAGGTCCTCCAATAGACACTCTAATTCAATATTGATACATTCACCCATTAGGGGCATCCTATACACAATTTTTGATTTGACAGGTTACATCTTCCTATACTCCATATCATAGATTTAACATTGCTTATGTCTTGATATAGATCATCCTATACTACACTAATTTTTTTTTGAATACTAATATATACTCATCTTATGTAAATATTTTCTCTTATATGGATTTATACCACATGTTTATGCATATTTTCATTTTTAGCTTTACTAGTTTAGATTTGATTGCATCTCTTTGCTTCTACATCTATTCGAGGGAATTTGAATATGCCAATGTTATATAGTTGTATGACAATTCCTTTCATCATGTGTATGATTTGGAAATTTTCCCATGTCCTTGGGTGTGCCTTCTTGATTATGTATGTAGACATTTAAACATGTCCTTCCATGTGTCTCTAAGCCAACCTTGCTTGTTATATGTGTATGTGGACATTTGAGCATGTCCCTGTATGTTTATTATTTCTCAACTTTATGTGCCTCATTTGTTTATATCTATGATTTCATGTATGTGTCATATCCATGACACTTGTCTCTTGTTTTTTATAGTTATACTTAGTTTTCAATGCCACAAGGGACCTCATACATCTCCCTTTCCTCTTTGGGTGCTTTGATGGGCTTCAAGCCCTATGCCCCTAGGTATTTACTCGAATTATATCCAAATTTAATATTCATATACATTCTTACATTGTTATATCTATCTTGATAATCATGTGAATACTATATCTAACATAAATAATACATTACCAACTTATTCTCATATTATTTTACATTATGATGTAATGCATACACATTATATTATATTATCTTGAAAATATCATATGTTTTCAATCTAACATGTAAGATCCATAAATTTTATTTTAAGGATAATTATTTTATAGGTTAAATAACTCACACAAAAATAGGGGAATTCATAGGGGTTTACCATAGATATCAAGCCATCTTATTACACTCAAAACATAGTTTTCAACTCACAAACATAGATTAAAGAGCCCATAATCAGGAAAACACAATGAAAAATAGTCATACATAGATCAATTTTAGTTTTGAATAGGAATAATATAGTTGTATACTAGCAAACTATGATAATATCCAAGGGACCGTGTTACTATCCATTAAACCCAAAAATAGAAAATTCTAAAATTACCAAAAAGGTAAAATAGCTACATTTTAGGTTTGCATAGTTTCAATCATAGATTATTAGATATGCTCAATTTATGATTAGTTAAAATTATAATTTCATAAGTTTTCCTATATTTGGGGCATCATGCATGGTAAGATCACTCCCATATCAATTTTAGATACCCAAACATAGATTATTATGACTCAGTTTAGAATCTATATGCATAAAAATTAGATTTAGGGGCATGTGTGCGACACATTATTCTTATATGTTTAGTTTGACATGGATAATCTCAAATGGAATGGTATTTCCATGTCAATATCCATGTTACTAATCCATACTCCATTTATACTAGGTTTCACACCATATTGATGCTTCATTCTCTCTATAGTGGTTGACATTTCCACATAGTCCTTGAGTTACATTATCAAGAGGATCTTAAACTATTTTACATTTCATATTTTTTGACTAACCCTAAATCCATCCTAAATAGTTTAAATTATATCACACAACTTTAGTCTCATTGTGAAAGGTTAGTTTTAGATGCATCTACTACACCTACATAGGAGGGTTGGATAAGACATCAATCAAATCTAAGTTATTCACATATTATGATCCACTAAGCAAGGTTGACCAATGATGGAGTCATAGCTTACTTGAGTTTTTGAGCCAATCACACATGGCGATTGATAAAAGCATCATCTTAGTTTAATATATTCACCATTTTATCACTTGTTACACACACATAGAGTATGTCACTAGGTTATATAATTGATTCACATACCCAATGAGGTGTATTCATTACTTTCCTCTTTATCTTATCTATTTACTCACTTTTGTCTTTACTTTTTATATCTTTTAAGTAGGGATTGTTTCATTCATGATTCATTTCTAGGACATGCAATGGACCATGCTTCGTAGACTCAGACCTAGATTCACAAGCTTCACCTCTTATGTAAGTCTAGGTATGTTTCTTTTCCTTTATCCTAATCATTTCACTTTGCTGCATTTATATAATAAATGGAGGGGGGAAATGTAGTCATATAAAATGTCATTTTAGTGAAATGAGTATCACTTGAGACCACCTTGCCTTAACTTATCCCTAAACCTATATTAGGGCCTCTTTTGATCTTCCAAATTTTATGTAAGTCTAATCCATTCCTAGACTTACCAAAAATAACACTAAGCCACCCCCTAGACACCTATTTCCTCTTCTAACCACATTTCATCACCTAGATAATAGTGCATCCATTTGGACTCTAACAAAATGTGATAGTGTCCTTTTACTCTTTACTCCTCTAATAGATATATTTATGTGCCCCAATGAAATTTAGGGTCAACCTAGACCTATTTCACATCTTGATGAACACCAAAAAACTGTGTGTGTGTGTGTGTGTGTGTGTGTGTGTGTGTGTGTGTGTGTGTGTGTGTGTGTGTGTGTGTGTGTGTGTGTGTGTGTGTGTGTGTGTGTGTTTTTGTGTGTTTATCACTTTCATTCACTTATCCATGAGATGTAAATTAGATGCAAATACTCTCAAATAAACTCACAAATATTTTTTTAAATCAATTTTATTGATTCTTATTCTTCCATAATTATACATATAACCATCTGTAGTATCCCATAACTCAAAATACTTAGATTTCTAGTCTCAAGTCACACTCAAAGCACTCAAACTAGCACTCATACTAACATTCACTTTTTCTTTCACTAAGAACTTAGGAGGGAGAACTACATCAAGTTTGATCCATCCTCATAGTATTGGTATGTAGGCAACACTTAGCACATGGGGTGTTAAGGTCACATCTAGCCTACCTTGCTAATACATTATTTTCTACCTATGATTCTCAAATACCCTTAAATTATGGAAGCCTAAGGTTTTAGATATAAATCAGATAAAAAGGGTTATAGATAGTGAAAAATTAGTCATCTACATATCCATAGGCATCTTATGTCTAGCTAAAGGTATACCCAAAAGTTCACTACCCCTATTATAAGAGGACACTACCATGCTCCTAAGGACACCACCACAATGCACTATAATTTATAAGACTACGTTTTAATCCAAGAGGGTTTATAACTTTGGATTCTTTCTCATGGCATTATATACAACTCTTGTACCAAGTTTCAACTTGTTACTCATCCATCTTAGTCAATTTACAACTAAATACTTCCTTTTTAGGTCATTTCTATTTATAGAATAAATAGATAGGTCAATTATTGTACAAATCAATGAATGTATTTATTCTTTGATTTATTATCCTGTCACTTTAACATATTAGGGTTTTACATTCCACAATCCCTAACAATTTAAAATAAAAAGTTATAAAAATGGGATGATCTATTTAAACAAATCATGTTTTCAATTCACATTTCATTTTAAGTCTTAAAAATCAAGTCACATTTTATTTTGGGTTCTAAAAACACTTGCTTATTTTTCAAAACTTTCTCATTTTTTGCATACATTCTTTGTTACTTATTGTTACTTGAGTGTGTTATGGGGATATTCTATGTGTATGTTCTTCCCTTTGGATGACTCATAAATGTAAATATTTTATTTATTTTAAATCCTAAATATTTTATTATTATGTTCTTTGTTCACTCTTAGTGGGAGTTACATGAATTAGAATGAGAATACCTTCCTTTTTTTATCAAAGTGAGTGGGAGTTTATCTCCACATCATAATTTATCTAGGGATGTGTTGACCTTGGATTTCATCTCCCAACATTGTAACAACTCCACTATCTAGAGGGGTATACAAATTAAGCATGTTATTATATTGAATAATGGTTGAATGGTTAACTTGATAAGTCAAATAAATCCTTGGATCATGCACATTCTCAACATCACCCTTCACTGAGCAATTTGATGGATAAAGTGGTTATGAAAGGGATAATAACCCCTTGTAACAAGCTAGACTGCTTGACATATAATTTACAACTTATTTCAAAGTACTCATGTACTACAAGGTATAACAACACCATATAAAAAACCCCTAAAAACATTAGCTTAAGACTCTTTAGCCACTACCCATTCATTGATTCAGGGGTGAAAAGATTAACATCCCCCAAAGATATCTTTTAAAAATGAACCTTTAATATAAGGGGGTGTAAAAACCGTACCAATAACTACAATAATTTATTTAATGAATCTTAAATTTTATCCTCTCTCAATCCAAGTATATCAAAAGACTTGATGAATTTGGAGTAATATTATTAGTCACTAAAATAGGGTTGATATATTGAGGATTATCTTGATTGATTATTGTGTCAAAATCTTGTCCTAATTTTCATACACCTATACAAAAAAAGTGTTACTCTATCTATGTTCTTGGTCTAGAATTATTTAAACTTGTACATTGCATACCCTCTTTATGTGAAAGTGTACCGTTACTTTGTCTATGTTCTTAGTATAATATTATTCAAACTTATATATTTCACACCTTCTTTGTGTAAAATTATACTACTACTCTATCCACATTCCAAGTCCAATTGGTCCATTCTATGACTTGTGTCAAAATTTATCTTAAATCACACCTATCTTATCTTAAATCACACCTATCTTATCTTAAATCATATCATTACTATATTTGTGTGAGTTTGAACTTGTTCTAGTCTTGTTCATAATTTCTTTATTCTAAGTTCATTTATAAATGATAATCTATTCCATTGTTTTCAAGTCAACTCTATTCAAGTCCAAAATCTTTCTCTAGGTATTTCCATTTTCCCATTTTTATCTAGGTTTATTCCAAGTTTAGGTCTAATTTGGTTAACTCTCTTCAAAATCAACTGTTCATAATCAAGATGTTCTAAATTTAATTTTGTTCGAGTAAAAAAATCATTTCTATTTTTTAAATCACATTTCTAGATCTATTCATATTCATATCCTTATCTTTCTATTCAATGTCCCAAACCTATCATCTGGGAATGATGAAGTCATGGCATCCATCCTTTCTCTCATTTGAATTCAATTCTAATCCAATCTTTCCCATTTCATGCATCCTTACTTGGGGACATCCTTCAATCAATCTTCTATCACTTTTTCAATTCATTTAATGGAATCCATTGCAAATTTTAATGGATCTTATGAATGATATGGCCATACTACCAAAAGGGAACCCATTTTGATACCTTTGTCCCACACCCATTTATTTTATAATTTAGAAAATTCATGTTAAAATAAAAATTCATTTAATAAATTTTAGGAAGCCATCTTTTACCAATTGGTTGTAGCCAGCATGATTGTGTATCCACATATTAATCCTTTTGGTGAAATTGAGCTAAAGCCTAAGTGCTACCAAAAAGAAGAATATTGTGGGTATCATAAGATTCAAGGTCATTCACTTCATCAATGTAGTAGGTCTAGGATTTATGTCTAAGGCTTGATTTAATATGGAGATATCACATTGAGACCCAACAACCATGTCAAATGTCAAATTTATTTAATAAAACCTAGGAAGACATATTTTACCAATTAGTCACAATAAACATGATTGTGTATCTAGATACTAAGCCTTTTGGTGAAAATAATACCCAACCTAAGTGGTACTAGAAATAAAAATATTATGAGAATCATAGGATTTAGGGCCATTCACTTAACCGATGTGGTGGGTTCAAGATTTATGTCCAAGGTTTGATTGACTATGGAGATATCATGATTGAGACACAAAAAACACTTCAACCACCAAGTCCAGGCCTATTTCTAAATCAAGGTATGATAGTCCATCAGTTTGGACAAATATTGTTAAATTTTGCCTCTACTTTTAACACTTGGTATAAATCTCTAGTACCCATTCTAGCCTTAGAACCACAAAAAATCCAACAATTTGATTATCTTAGAATTATTACTACAAGATCTATCAACTATTGAATTTCAAATTACATCAAAGTTTGAGAATAAATTTCTATGGATATGCCAAGATTATTTCTATGGATCTTGATTTTCCAAGTCAAGATCAAGATAGATCACCTATTTTTGAAATTCTCATTAAATCACACATATTTTATGAGTCATCATTTGACCATCTTCCTATCTTTGATGAACCTTCCTTTGACGAATCTCTCTATGATTGTTCACTTGTATTTGATGAACCGTTATTCATTGATTCCAACTTTGAAGAACCCATTATTAATCCATAGTCTATTTTTATCCCATCATCTAAAATCTCTCATTTCCAAAAATTCCTTCAACCCAAAGCCTTCATTTCTAAGCACATAATGAAAAAGGTACTTATGGATAATGTAATTCAGCATGACCTCTTTGTGTCTAAATCCAAATCATGATCAATTTTATTATGAGAACTATATTTAGAGTTAATATCATAATTAGGATCAACATCAACATTACAATCAAGTTCTATTTTAGAACCACTAGTAGAATTGGCTTCCATTATAAAACCACCATCAAATACATAATCAACATTAGTCTCAACATGGGGTTTAGATCTTCTTGAGTTATAATTAGCTTTAGAATCAAATTATATTAGTGGATATCATAACATTGGTTATATACTTATACTATATTCAATTGAGTCAAAATTGTCTAGATAAAATTTAAAATCAACACATCTTAGTAGATGTTATGACATCAACTACATGCTTCTCATATATTAGATTGAATATATTTTTGATCTTTCAACAATTTTTAAGGACACTTCATTAAACATTGACACAATTTCTCCTAGTAACCTCTACAAAGATAGTGTTACCTTTCCCCCTTCCATTAACATTATACATGCCTTTACCATTAACCATCTTATCCATTATATTGATAATCCACCTCCCATAAATGTTGATTAGAACCAACATAATCACACATTATTGAACTTATTTCATGGTGAAATTTTAGTGGTAAAATCTCTGGAGATCCAAAATAACATTAAGGAATAAGAAAAATCTCCTAGTGAAACTTTTTTTGAGGTGATAGGGGACAATCAAAGTCTAAAATCAACATCTTCTAATGAAACCTTGTTTAAGGTATTAGATAATAAGCAAAATAAAAAATTAGAATCCTTTAGGGAAACCTTGCTTAAGGTGATAAGGGATAATCAAAATGATTTATCATCATCCCTTAGTGAAACCTTATTCAAGGTGTTATTGGAAAATACAAATAATAAAAATAAAGAAGACTTTGTTTTTGAAAACCTCTTCATGGTGCCAATAGCTGATCCAATTAGTTCCTCATTTCTTGATGAATACATTATTGAAGTCAATATTGGCCCCACCACAACTAAAATCTAGTCAAATCTAAAATCAACATTGTGTGTGACTCAAAGTCCCAATTTTCATTTATCTCCCAACTATTATACAATCCATTATGATCCCATTATTCATTCATGACCTATATTTCATTATCCAATCAGATCATTTATCCAATGACTATCCATTTATAAACTCCCTAGCAACACTCTTTTTCAAAAAGACTATGAAGATACCTTATTTAGAGGTTTGGAGGAATTAGAATCAATGCCTAATGAATATCACAACAACATTAGTACAAATTAAATCAACAAAAAAATTATAGTAGAGAATTTATTCAAAATTGGTATGGGTTCGAGATCAAACATTTAAAATTGTGCATCTTGTCAACCTCCATTGAGTTGAGATGCTAAAAATTTAAACAATTAGAATCAAATCAAAAGAGAAATATAAAGAATTCATCCAATAGTGAAAACCATGTTTATGATTCCTTAGGCAAGCAAAATGATGAAAACTAAGTTTCTGGCATCATGTGTAAATAATTCATTGTCTACAAGTATCTCGACACTTGGGGGCATCATTATATGCATTGAAATTTGTTCTATTCCCATCATATTAACTTGTCCCAAACCATCTTTCTATTCATCCTAACCTGGTCCACTTTTCCTTCTCGTCTTAGTCTCAATAAGAAAGTGGAAGTTGTTTTGATCCATGTTTTATAAAATCTCTTGGCATAGCCTTTTAGTGACACTTTGATGACTAGACATTTTGGTTTTCACGTGATATTGTACTTGCATATTTCTCATCCACTTATCATCCATATCATCTAATCTAATCATTTGCTCTTAAATCCCATCCTAGTATGAGTATAATTTTTTCCTTTGCTAGTGATCCCTTTTGGGTATTTTATTTTATACATTCTCTGGTCAAAAAAATCTTGTTCATATCCTATTTCAAAAATCTCAAAACAATTAAAATATTTCAAAAATCCCTAAAAATCTAAATATTCCATCATGTCAAAAACCCTAACCAGTTGCATGACTCAGTATCCTAAAGTTTTTCCAGTTAGTACCTATCTATAATGTCACACAAATTATTAGTTTATATCTTTTGCTCAACTTGGGTTACAGTTATTTGTATTTAGGTGGCACATCCAAACATACTTCATTAGTGCTTTTCATCTTCTTGTGAGCATGACATTTTAAAAAGTTGGACCAAATTTCCATGCTCTCATAATTTTGTGAGTTAAACCACACTCTCAATATTTTATGATTTAATTCATGCTCTTGTCATTTTGAAATATCAATTAAATGCTCATGCCATTTTATGATCTCAACCATTCTATCTAAAATTATTCATGTTATTTTATTTAATCATTCTTATCATTTTCTATGCTCAATTCTTGGTTAAAATACAATATATTGAAGTCTAATTGGAATATCTAGGTAGTGATTATTTTTTTGAGCTCAACTAGGCCATCCCTTGTCCCATGCTCTCAACATTTTATGAGCCTAGCTCTTTCCATTTGGCAATATTTTTCCTTATACAATCTTACTATTTTATGAGTCCTTGTTCATATTTTTCCTCTACAATCTATATTTTTAACTTGTCATCAATGTTATTGAATCCTAAATCCTTTGGAGAATTATATTTGACCTAAATTCCATGTGAGATCTAGTATCCATGGGACTATGTAGGTAGCACCTACTTGCATACATCATTTAGGGTTAGCTCAGCCCCTCCTTCCCTTTTCTTCTATTTCCCCTTGGTCATGATCATTATTTTGTACCCTTGGTCTCAAAGAGTAACAACTTATTATAACACACACTAAATTATGAATTGAATATTTACTTAAATTTGATTTTACTTTTATGTGTTGATTGTTTATTTTCTTATCAATATGTTGTCTGTTACTTGGGGTCCTTAATTAGTACATTATATTTTCTACTTAAATATTCATTATTCATATCCTAATTTTGTGTTGTGAACATTTGTATTTGAATTAAAATTTATTTAAGTGAATTAAGTTGTACTTTTAAAGAATGATTTTCCATATCTTGTTTTAAGTTGTATAAATTTGCATTTTGAAAAAAAAATGTTATCATAATCCTTCCTAGATTATGATTCATACTATCATGTGCAATATAAAAAATCAAGTTTTAAAATGGTTAACTTGTTAATTCCATCAATCACATACATCTCTATCTTTCTGATCAATTTGTTCCTAATGATCTGTTCAATCTATTCATTTTTTCAATATGTTCCAAGTCACCCTCATCAACTTTTTCTTAATATTAGATGCATTTTCATACCTATTCCTAATCTTATATGAATTTTCATAAATATTCCTAATATTAGATGCATTTTCACACCTATTCCTAATATTAGATGAATTTTCATACTTGTTCCAAATCTTAGATACAACCCACTATTCTTTCATCACTTTGAGGGTTCACTTGCCCAATTTTTTTTCTGATTCCCTCAAAAGGGCATCTAAGGCTTACCAAGTATCACTTTGGGTCATATTGAGCCTATTATTCTAGTATTTTAGAAAATTTTGTCAAAACTAATGTCCATAAATTTTCTTCTATGATCATTTTTATGACATTTTATTCTTTGAAAATTTGTTGTTTCATATACATTTCACCATGATTTCTAAAACAATGGAAAACATAGATAATTCAATTTTATCACTTCCATGTCAAATTAAAAATGTAATGACTTCCCATAGTTACACATAATCTAGTTTTAAATCATTTGTTTATCTAATGTATGTGTTAGAATTCACCTCAACACATCTTTGGGTGAGCCAATTTGCCATATTAGAACTGTTCAATTATCATTTCTCTAGTCAATTTTTTAATTCAATTATCATTCTTTGATCAATTTATCTATTCAATTATCTACTCTAATCAATTTATCTGTTCAATTATCCACTCTAGTCAATTTACCTATTTTGATCAATACTATTAATTCCCATTCTAAATCATTCTTATAATTATAATTCTATTATAAATATAATTATAATTAACTTGTAATTAATTAATTACTCTTTTTCCTCCAAGTGGGCATCTTCATACAAACAAAAGATCTTGAAATCATGTGGAATATTCTAATAGGAACTAATTAAACTGATAAATTAAATTAATATACAAGATATTCTCCACCCATCATCTTGAAGACAAGATAAAGGGCCCAAAATGAATCTTATGAGATATTTTAGGGAGTATTCTTAACCATTCATCTTGGAGACAAGATGTAGGGCCCACATTGGTTATCCATGTGATTTATTGGGAATGATTCTATACCCTTCATATTGGAAACAAGATGAAAGGTACATAATGACTCTCACAAAGATATTATGAGGAGAATTATCTAATCTTTAGCTTGAAACAAGGTGAAGGGATTATGTTAATTGTCATTTGACATTTTCAAGGATCACCCTCCACCTTTCATCTTGATTGAGATGAAGAGCTCACATTAGTGATCTATGTGTTGATCCATGTGCTCATTTAAGGACCCATTTGTAATCATTCATCTTGATTTCAAGATTAAGGTCCCTCACTAATTTAGGTTCATTATAAATATACCTCTTTACATTGTAATTCATCACGTTCAAGTGATATAATGAATCCCTAACATTTTATCGAGCTAACTTATACATCAATATTCAACTTTGGATTAATTCAACAAGGTCCATAGTTTCAAATGGAGATATCCTAAAATAATTGGCATTGACAAAGAACATTTCAAATCTTCATCTAAGACATATCATTTATAAAGAAGGCTTTAATGGAGGTTTGCCTATATCAAGTTTGAATATAATGCATTATTAACTAACCTTTTGTATTGCTCATGAGGTATTAGGCCCTAAACTCATTTTCATTAGTTTTTATGATCTTAATTGACCCAAAATTAATAATGGTGAGAATATAATCATAAAAAATATTACTAATGACACAACTTACACCTTAGAAAAGAGTGAAATTTTGAAACTTATCTTGGTGAGCCCAAGAGGAAAGTAAAATATAGAGGGATCAAGAAAGTGATCATAGAATGATCAGGTTGCCATGATTTAAAAAAATGTGTAAATGGAGATAATAAAATGACAAGTAGGTATAATGTATCATCATAAGAGAAGGTAAAATGTGGATGAAAACATGTATATAGGTTGTTTTAGTTTTACCACAAGAGAACATAACTGATTATAATTGATAAATTCACTACTCTTGATCATTGACTTATATTTATGTTGACATATACCCAAGAAAAAACTAAGCACATCCTTGGTCACCTTATTTTGTCCTTGAAATGTCTTGATAGCCAAAGAGAGGGTCAATTATCCTTAAGAAGTGAGGCAGTATATCCAAGTAGTGAGTTATGTCAAGAGACTTAAAGTGGCCCCCATATCATATTATTTGAAGTTGTGTGATGGTATCATTTTGTGATAACTATGTAAAAGAGTCTATAAAAAGACTTAAGGTGACCCTTGTGGTCTAAATAGACTCATGAAAGGTGATCTAAAACATTTTTGTCCATATCCATTCATATTCTCATTTAAACATGCCAAGAACATATGTAAATGGGGTATAAATTAGGAGATTAGGGGATAATTTGAAGAAGGATAATGACTCTTATGGGGGGATCTCTAGATATACTAGAATATATCTAGAGAGGGGTTTATCATTCCCTATATATATATATATATATATATATATATATGGCTCTCCTCTCCTATGGAAGGTCTCTAGAGAGTTGACCCCATATAAATAGAGGGTTTGTCTCATATTCTCTTTTGTATACAGTAAGGGGGGGTTAGGGGCCAAACTAGATACATGTCGATGGAGACTCTCTATATTCATATATTATGTAAATACTTAGCATACTTTAAGGTTCTTTAGAAGATGTTAAGGTATTTATTATCCTCAATTTTTGTTTCATTTGAAGTTATGCATATTTTGCCTTCTAAAGGCTGTTTAAACCATGAACATTGTATTTTTATGACACCTAAGACATCATTGATTCATTATGAAGAGTTAAAAGTATCCAAAAGGGCCTTAGTGTCATAATAATACATTTTAAGGTAGTTTTATATGAAAAATGGATTTTTTTAGGAGTCAAATGCTTTCATCCACCACAAAGGGGCCCATAGATGTTAAAAGTGACATTTCAACTTCTCTCCATCCATACTCTCTATTTTGAAAACATATTTGACTCCACATTTCCCTAATCTTTCCCACTAATGGAATTTCAATATCTTAGACCTTAGAAAATATAGTAAATTGATGTTTTACAATAATTGTATGGATTTGTAAAAATAGGTTAGAGTTAGAGGAGGTCAAAAATATTATGTGGGATCCCTTGCAGGCATCATGGAGAAGGATTCATGTCCCAAGTGTACAGGGAAAGGTAAAAATGGCAACAAGATATTCACCAATCCCTTGGCAAGCTCAAAAGGGATAGTTTGAGATAGATGGTATGGTCCTACAAGGGGAGTCAGAGCCCAATCTCTTAGAAAATAGTAGGGTTCCTAGTGGGATTGAAATAAATGGCATTGGTTTGTAGATCAAGGCCCTGAGCTCTATGAATAATCACTAAGTCCCCCAAGTGGTCTTAAGATGTTTTCAAACCACATAAGCTTAGTTACAAGAAGATTTATGAAAGGTTTGATCTTAATCTGATAGCTTCAACATAGAGAAAGGTATATAAAGTCTTATTGAGTGTTTTAGATCCCTATGAGCATGTTCTCATAATAATTACAAGGACATATCAACACATAGTCTCCTTAGGTTGGTAGTATAGATCATGTAAAAGTTTTTTTGTGTTTTATGAAGGAGTAGAGCATGAAAATGATTAGTGCAAGTTTCCATGGCTTCTTCCAAGTTTCTCACATACCTCACCTACTCACCATTTGGTCAGAATAGAACCCCTTCAAGGTTCTCAATATAAACCATGTGAAAGAAGGAAATAAACCTCAAGCATGATTTAACTTATCCTTATGACAATAAATATTCAAGATAAAAGTATAAATGGTGTTCTCTTAAAGTGCCTATAGTGATTTAGGCAAATGGAAGAGCCCCTCTCTTAGAAGAAATAATCCTCCTTATGGCCATCAAGACCAAAACCCATGAAATATCTCTAAATGCATTCATAAGCCTTTTAGCAGGGTTTAAGGTTTATTAGAATTTTTTAAAGTTTTTGTGAACTCTTAGGTTTTAGTTTATCCCTCAAGATGCCTAATTCACTAGCTCCAAATGCATTACTTTGTTGAGTATCTAAAGAAAGATCTTTAGGGTATTAGTAGATGGTGTTGAATGAAAAGTAACAATACACATGAGGTATCCTAAAATATACCTATTATGTATTAAATTCATTAGTCTATTTTCACCTCATAATGAGTTTTGTATTTTATACTCACAACTTTAAAAAGACTATGTGATACATCGCTAGGTATAAGTCCTCATGCACAAGCCTATGGGTGAGAGTGAGACCAAATGTATAAATAATGCCATGAAATACCAATGAAATAGTGAGAGAAGAAACTCATTCAAGTTCAAAAATATGGAATAAGCCAATGACAAAGCTTATAAGATCAAGTTTATGCCCAACCTTCAAAGTGTTTTCCCCTAATCACCACCCATAATTAAACCTAGGTAGATCTAAGAGAAGTCTATATACTTGTGAAGATCACTATCTTGATGGAGGATAATAAGTTTCAAAGGAGTCAAAATAGGTTTCATGTATGTCCTATATAACCTTTCTCTTGTTCACTGACCTGTGGGAAGGCTTTAACTATAGTCAAGTTCCCCTAATCACCACCTACAAGACTACAAGCAGGTTGTCTCCAACTTTGGGAGTGATATACCATATACACATGAAGGAGGGAGATCAATAAAAGGATAAAAATGCATATTTTATGTTGTTGAAAGATAAAGGAGACATCAAGGGATAACTAAAAAAGCTAACTTAGGAATCCCTAAATCCACATATACACTTAGCTCAATGCATACAAGTTTTCTTAGTTAGTTGGAGTACCTAGTTGGTCTGAATGACAAAGAAAACAAAAAATGTGAAAATAGGTACTATATTAGTGTTATTATATATATATGAACTTAAAAATCCTTCAAGATAGAGTTAGGTTAGGAGAGTTGCCTAGGCCTGACTGAGGGTTCATAACACACATGCCTCTATGTGTGTATGTGTAACTAGGAGAGAATTTTTTTATAGGAAGAAGGAGAATAAAAAATAATAAGTGTTAAAAAATATTTAAAGTAAATTTTATGGGGGGTTAAAAATCCTTTAACAGTAAGGAAGAAAATAATACCACTCAGGTCTTTTGCATCAACTAGTACAAGCATTAAGACTGGATGAAGGATGGTCAAGATAAACCTAAAAGAGAAGAAGGAAAAAGATAGGAGTTTAAACAATTATGAAAGTATGAAAAAAGGATTAAATATATAGAAAAGGTTCTAAGAATATCCTAAATTAACTAATCACTAGCTATAGGTGGTCTAAGGTCTTGAGGCTTAGTTTAGGCTTGTATGGCCTAAACCCCTCCTTAAGCCATCATAGCCCCAAATTAATTCTTGTGACATATTAAAGATCTCTAAGTAGACCTAAATAAATAAAGATAAATATGATATTATATTTCTTTAGGAAGTTGGTATAGGTATAAAAAGGAAGAGGAATTGGCAATTAGGCCTAACTACCTCCTTCAAGCTCCATCATCCCAATTTGCCATTTTGAGCTATTAGTTCAAATGATCATATATTACATGGCAAGATGCATTGGACCCAATGATATTAAGGGAATATATGTACCCCTATAAACTTACTATCTAGGTTAGAGAGAGTTACTTTCAGCAAGGAATCTCTATGAATGATCCTTAACATTATTACCGTACCCAAAATGCCTAGTGAAGACTTGAAGGCTACTAACTTTTACTCAGAGCTCACCTAAAAGGTACATGGTACTAATAGATGTTAGGGATATTTTAGGGGTTCTATTTTCTCAACATTCATGGCATTATGTTTTCAATCTAAACCATGTACTCTATGAACCATCGTTAAGATGGTAGGCTACTATAAACCCTTCAAAACCCTAATGAAGAACTTGATGGATAAGAGACCCTTATTTATTACTCCAATGGTGATGATACATAATTAAAACATCATGAAATCACATATATTTATTTTATTCCATCTGTACATTATAAATTTTGCGTGTGTGAGGCCAAATATGTAGGAAAATGGCTTTTAAGGTGTAGTTTTGGGTCTATTTTTATAATTCCAAGCATGTTAAGGGTCTCAAGTGAGTATAAAAGCCTATTGGGATTATTAATAAGTAGGGTGATCTTAAAAAAATCACTCTTCAACTCCCATAGTAGTACAGACAAGCCTAATGAGTAGAATTTAGCCTAATTAAGGAGATGACCTTTAACTGCATCAAGGAAGGAGTGTTGCAAGACCTATCCACATGGTGATAAGACTCTCAAAGGAAGGAACACTATTGTACCAATTTATTAAAGTCATTATCAGACTCATCATTCACTTGAAATCCTCTAAGTCCTAATTCTCTCACCCACTAGGAGGGCAATATATTGAATGGGCTAAGAATTTCATGGAGGGTGGTAGCCAAATGAGTAATGGATAGGTTCAAATAAGTAACTATCTCTCATGATGACATCCCATTACATGATAATAAGTGAAGTAATATTTAAAAGGTGCATGGAATATTCATGGGGTCAACTATGACCAAACTAGGCCATCCACCACACATCTACATCTAAGGCTCATTAAAGGCCATTTTATAGCCAAGGAACCACATGTGAGAAATCATGGAACTATTACTAATCCTTATTCATGTTTTTAACTAATTATTGAGTGAATTATGGTCATCATGAACTCTACTCCTCACTTCCATGCCACATTATTCCTCTCTTTCTCTTTGATGTTCTATAAATTGAGGCTCAAAGGCTATTGTGTGCATCCCTCAACTAGGTATGAAGAAACTCTACCCAAATTGTACCTTGTAAACCTTTGAATTAATATAAGGATTTGTTGAGATTCTCCATGATATACTAGTGTAATTTATACTTATTGAGTTGCATAATTGATTGAGTCTTATCTCCCTTTACAGATCCTTGTTCTCACCTAGTTACTAGGAGATTGTTCTAAACATTTCATATGGTTTGTGAAAGTGTTGGTGATTATTCCTAGATTAGATACCTCCCATTCATCACTCTCAAGTTTTAATCATATATCATAGGCTCCATGTGAAGCATTGATCCTTAGGAGTCTCTTAGAGATATTGGTTTAATCACTAGTCCTTGTCTTGTTCACAAGTGTTGTTAAATGGTCAAATAAAGTGGACACAATATTTTAGTGCATCACCTCCAATAGCTTAGGTTTGTTTCATACATATTTTATCTCTTTTCATTTATAAGTAGTAGGTTTAGGAACTGAGCCTAGATGTTGCATTAGGGGAACTAGCCCCAAAACTAGAGGTTCATCTCACTCAATAGACTACCCACACCTATAGTTGATCTTATTGTATCAGGTGGATGAGGCAGGTCTGAAACACATTTTCCTTAAACATTCAACCCAAACTAATAACAATTTTTGGCATGTCTATTGGGACCAAAACTCTATCAAGTTGGAGCATTCACTCTCAGCATTTGGTGATCTTAAGGAGTTTTAATAACTCTATTAGAAGATCTAAATTTAAATTTCAAGCCAAACGTAATCACAATTTCTTCATGAAAAAGTAACAAAGATAATTTTATTGAGTTATCCTTAGATTTTTCTAGGAGGAATAGGTACCCTAGGTATACTACCTATCCTATACCCCCTACTTCTCATAATCCTTTTCAAAAAAGTACTATTGAAACTCCCAATACCCTAATGGCTAGGCCTAAAAACCAAGCCTTTATGACCTTAAATGGTGGCATCCCTTTGAACCTAAACCAATTTTATGATATCCCTACTAATGCACTTAAGATCCTTTCATAATTTATAAGAGAAAACTATACCACTCTTGTTTAATACATTTTAGACTTAGCCAACCTCTGCTTAGTACATAATGTGACTCATGAAATTGTAACAATGAGGCTACTATATACTTCATTGAGAGGTAAGGCACTCCAATGGTATAAATGTATATCACCTACATCTATAAACACTTGGGATGAGTTTAGGTAAGACCTATGCAAAAAAATTGAGGATATAAGTGACCACTTGTCCCTAGTGGAGTAATTTATCATAATCAAAAGGGATCCTCAAGATTTTATGGTGGAATTTAACTATAGGTTTAAAAAAAATTGGGATATGATCCTAATAGTAGTTAAACCCACCCATAACTATGCCTTTTTATACCATTTAAGACACCTCAAATATGATGTAGCAGTCTTTATATAATCCATGGGTGGGAACACACTACTTGATGTTTATGAAGTGGTAATAAGGGTATAAAACTATCTCATACAAGTAGACAAAATTAAACAAAGGCCCCTCATGCCTTTATTCCTAGAGATACAACCTTATGTCCCTACCATTTCCCCCATACCAATGCCAACCAACCATGATCAGATAGATGCTAATAAGGTAGATAGATTGGTTAAAATTAAAGGAATGCTTAAGGCACAAAGCAACAATATAGTGGCCTTGGAGAGGTAGTAACTTCCATCTCATAGATAATACCAAGCTTCTTTTCAAGCCCCCTATTATCCTTATTAGTTCAACAGGGCTTTATTTCAACCTAACTCATAAGGTCAAGGGTAGACCACTAAAGTAATGCCTTATAATAGTTTTAATCCTAATTTTGTTATCACTTCTAGAGAACTATTTCCTACTAAAAACAACTATTCTCAATAAGGCTAATGGTTTACACAATGGGGGCAATCTTATTAGTATTCAATCATCCCAAGTGAAGGTGCTTATCAAACTTATCTTATGTAACATAATAAATCTCCTCCTATGAAATACTTCAAATTCCTACACAACATAAACAATCCCCTTTTGTGCAACATGGAGAGATCCCTTTCATGACTCAATCTAAAATAGAAAATTAATAGGGAATGAGTGGGGGTTAGGCACAATTAGATACTACCTTTTTTAACTTCTAATAAGGATAAAATTCTTGTATAAAATGTTCAATAAATCATCTTGGAGGTGCAACTAAGGTGGATAATCCTATTGCAACCAATACAAGGGCCAAAAGAAGGGAAATTGGTGGTGACTCAAAGGTTGGGAGAGTAACTCTTTAATCATCTCAACCACCCCAAGAGACTAATGAGCAAGATTCAAACCCTAAAACTCTTCCAGTTCAAAAATTTCAAAATGAGAATGGGTAGAATAACAAGGATCCATTTATACCTCATTTTACTCAAGCTTCGAGTGGTATTGTTTCCCCTAAGTTAAAATCAAAGGTTGTTAGCCCTCATATCAACATTGTCTACTAGATGAAGAAGGATCATGTAACCATACCAATGTGGGACATGTTAATTATTCTAGGATAAAAATATCTCCTCTAAGAAGAGTTTTCCAAACTTCACATCTTGGACTGGCAAGTAGAAAAAGTAAGTGCAGTCCTAACCAACACTAGTCAGCCTAATGAGTCCCAACCAGTCAAGGTAAACAAACCCACTTATTTATATATTTTTGTCATAATAGAATATTCTTTAGTACTAATTATATGATATATAGTGGGGCTAGTACACTTATCATGCCTAAATCTATAGTAGATAATTTTGGGGTTAAGGTATGATCCTAATTCTAAAGGAGTCTTGCAACTAGATGGGTCTCATATTAAGACTGTTGGTGTGCTCAAAGATATAAAAATTATCCTAGTTGCTTGTCCCAATTGTACTATATCTAAATATGTGGTAGCGGTTGACCTTCCCCCTTATTTTTCCTTATGTTTATCTAGGGATTTCACTACCAAGATAACATGTTACTTATCTTCTTATTAGTCTTATATGGTCTAGAACTAGGTATCGAACCAAGGTCACCATCAGATCTGAGCCTATCTCTAGGTTTTGTTTATATCCCTACATGCCTAATTTATCTAATGTAAACTATACTATCATTGATGAAGATGAACACCTAAATGACCAAGAGCCAAATGAGCCACTTGAGGGCATATCAGACTTACTTCTTAATGAGTGAAGGGAAGATAACCATGGTTATGATCCATATAAGAGCATTGAAGAATAATGCTTGGGAATATAATATATGCATGAAGAGGAGATAATCATACCAGCCCTTACTAGCCCAAGCCAAGATAATGATGGAGTATGGATTTTATTCTTTGATGGTTTTAGGTTCAAAAATGGAAGTGGAACATGTGCCATTCTTGTCTCTCCTTCTAAGCGAAGAGATTTGTATGCCATAAGGTTCCAATTCATCTACACATGTAACATAGTAGAGTATGAGGCCCTCATTCATGGGATGAAATGGGCAAGGAATAAAGGTATCAAGCTACTAAAATCCTTGGGAGATAGTGAATTAGTAGTACATCAGGTGAGAGGGTAGAATTCATTCAAAAATACACTCTTAAAAGCATATAAGCATAGGGTTTGGGACCTCTTGGATAACTTTGAGGCCTTTGACATCTGTTCAATCCCAAGAGAGAGCAATCAACATGTAAATAGGCTAACAGTTATAAGAGCATAGTATGACATCCTAAGTGAAATCAATAACATGAAGGATGAATCAAAAATCAAGGTAGTTAATATACCCTTAGTACCTAATAATGAAGATATTTGGTAGGTCTTTGATAGTGATAGATAAAAAGCATGTTTTTTATAGAAATAGGAATAATTATACTTAAGAAACCAAGGTAGACTTCAACAATAGTACGGTGATTAGATTGTTTAGTTGAGGATAAACAAACTTCCTAAGGGATTAGTGACTCTTGAAAACATATTCAATGAGGATGATCATTTGAGGAAAGAGAAATTTATTATGTCAACCAACGAAGATAACTATGAGAATGTTAGCATAGTTAAGGATAGGCTATTCAAACTAGGTAAAGTGAACACAAGGGAAGAAAAGATATCCATCATAGAGTTGTGTTAAGAATTTGTAGACATCTTTACTTTGGAATACTATGATTTAAAGGGGCTTGACCCTATTTTTTCTCAACAAACTATAGAATTGGAGTCAAGTGCTAAACCTATAAGGTAAAATCAAAGACCAATGCATAACAAGATTAAAATCCTCATGAAAAAATAACTATCTAAACTCATTGAGTCCAACATCATCTTCCCCATCAAGAACTATTCATGGGTGACTAACCTTCTGCTTGTAAGAAAGAATAATGGGGAGATAAGGTTATATGTAGATTATAGGGATCTTAACAAGGTGTTTCTACGCTAGATTTGCTTTTCACATTCAAAGAGAGAAAATGAGAAACTTAAAGAAATTGTCTAAGGCTTATATGTACCTGGATATAGTTTTGCGCACCGTAATCCAGATGAAGTGAGAAATCCTCTTTGGTTATGGAGGATGACACCTGCAAGAGAAAGAGACTAAGACAAAGAAGATGTTAGATGAGGAGATGGTGGGCTGCCAAGCGAAAGCTTGATCCCAGAAGCAAAAGCTTGAGGGATGTCAACCCACTGATTAATAAAAAAATGTCTGATAAAGGATAGAATGATAAAAGATTGAAAATGATAAAGACAGAATGAAAAATGGAAGCAAATGCTTACCTGAATGATGCTATCAGGCTAGTCATAGTCACCGACATCATTGATCCTATCGGCGTCAGTTGTCAAGTCTGTCGACATCGGTTAGTCTGTCGACGTCAGTGGGGGAAGTGACCAGTGTCGGTTGGGGCAGTAGTCTGTGGATGAGGCCTGTATGAGTTTTGGTCTGTGGATGAGTCTATGGATGGGTTTGAGATAGAGTTTTGGGCTTGGTTGAATGGTTTGGGGGTCTGGGTCTGAGAGTCTGTACATGGGTCTGGGATGATGGACAGAATGTCAAAAAGGGACAGAGGGATAGAAGAGACCAACAGGGGGACAGGGATATAAGGATTCGGGTCTGGTCTGGTCTGTGACTCGTTGAAGGATTATTGATGGTGTTGTTGCTTATGCTATTGACGAAGGCAGAGTCCCTGTTGTTGATGTAGAAAACTAATGCAGAGTCGCTGGAGAGTGTTGCTTGATGTGTCCCTCCAGCCAAAGAGTTAGTAGTGGAAGAGAGAGGAGCGAAATATTGACAGATTGAAGGATTCCAGAGTCAGATGCGAGAGAGAGGTGAAGGAAGGATAACGGATGTAGAAAACTATTATGAAAGATGTCGACGCCGGTAATATTGCCGACATCGGTCGATAGTTGATCAACGTCGATGGCTAAAAGGTAGGAAAAAGGCTAAAAATAGCCTTTCATCTATTTTCCCAACTGTCGGGTCAGCGAGTCCGAGGAAGAAACGGTCGAAGGTGGCTAAATGGATGCGAGAGGTTAAAGGGGAGAAGTTGGAATGGGAGTCCAAGCATTAATATTGGCCATGTGGGGAATGAAGGGAATCCAAGAAGGGTATCTAAGGGTGGTGAGGTGGCAAGGGAGAGAGAGAGAAAAGGGATTTTATTAATTTAAAATAGGATATTTATTTAAAATTAATAAAACATGGGTTAAGAGTGGTTAAGTGGACCAAAGTGGACTAAGAGGGGGAGAAAGGACCAAGGGGTAGACACGATTTTGGTGTCTACATTTGCCCCTTTTTGTCTTGTTGGTTGTTCTGGATGAACTGCAAGACAAAAATAGGAGTGATTACCCCAGGTGTAGGATAAGGTTGATTTTGTCTTATTGGTTGTTCAAGTGAACTGCAAGACAAAAACAAGAGGATTGGGTTGCCCTGATTATGGATGAGGTATTCCCCCTCAAAGTAGGAGTCGAGGGAAGGGAACCTGGAATCAAGTGCTGATTTGAAAAAGAGTGGATGAAGATTGTGAAGATAGAGTGAGAATGCTACAAAAGTCATGATTGCACGTACACCACTTCACGAGATGGTCAGGTCAAATTGTCGCAGGTCGAGGAGTGCCAAAATTGAAATAACTAGGCCCCAGTATTTAGTCATCTATTGATTGGGTTATTCAATTTAAGCTGAAGCTCTAAATGGTCGTCATGTTCCAAGTATCCCAGGCTCAGGAAGTGCTCTTGAAAACACGAAAATGTCACAAGTAGTGTGGATCAACCGGCTTGCGATCCTATACTTGTGAGGGTCGAAAATAGTCTGTGCACAATTTGGCTAACCAGTCATGAGGTAGCATACAGGCAAAAACAACCAAGGAAACATTGTCTTAGAAGTGGTCAAAGTTGGAGGAGATAGGCATGATCTCCAATGGTCATTGGTCGAGGTGGATGGATGAAGGAATGGCCGAGCTAACCTCAGAAGATGTTATGTGATCTGAGTGCTACCTACATAGCCCCTGTGTGAAGGGCCTCAGGCCAATGTAGTTCTCCCAAAAAGGGAGGAAGTGGGTCGAAGGTATGGATTGGTCTTGGTCAAGGTCAAGGTCATGGTCAAAAAAAGAGAAGGTTTGTTCATCAGAGAGATGAACAAATAGAGGGTGGTCAAGCTAACCCCAGAAGACGTCATGTCATCTGAGTGCTGCCTACATAGCCCAAATTGGAAGGGGCCTCAGACTAATGTAGTTCAGACTAGAGGGTCCGAGTGGTAGACAAGTGGTCAAAGTGGTCGATAAATTGGTCTTGGTCATGATGAATGATGAGGGTAAAAAGATGATGTTGCAGCCTTTTCCATATTGTGTAATGTTGTATTCTGCAACATTGGTTGAGGGGTCTTTCATCCCTATCAATTTTCCATATTCGTGATGGATGTATGCTAAAGATGAATTGAGGTCTATTTATGCTTTAGCAAGTATTGGTTTATGCTTAACATAAATTGTGTCTGGTCGATAGTTTCCATGTGTATTGGTGTCCATAGAAACTATGTGAAATGGACTAGGTTGTGTTGATGGTCTGAAAATATTTGATTGGTTTGGTTTGGGTTTGGTTGGATAGATAATGATTTGGTTGGATGCGTGACCAAGATGTAGAGAAAAATTGAAAGGCAAATTGCTCTTTCATTGACAAGGACCAAAATGATGGCATGGCTAGGGGTTGTTTAGAAACAAAAGACCCGTTCATGCATTGCATCGTTGTCTAGTGGTTGTGTTAGAGAAGCAATCGAATCACTTGACGTTAAGTGAGCTTGAAATCCCTTGAGTATGTTGGGGTGATAGGATTGATATGAGATGGAAGGGGGAACCCTTTTTGGTAGGAACAACTTTGCCCCTTTTATAGGTGACCCCGAGAACGACTATAGACAAGTCCATGACTCTAAAGTTTTGTCAGTCCGTTTTTTGTTTTTTTTTTGAAGGCAGACTGATCGATGTGGGAAGCCTGTGATGGGATATTGTCTTGCTTTGTGGTCATGTTGTGAAGCTGATCGATGCGGGAAGCTTCAGAGATAATGCTGTGTATGTAGCAAAATTTAAGAATAGCCATCCTTCGAGGGAGTGGTCTATATTCTACTTTTTATGTTTTTGATATGACTTTGGCCTAGCTATCCTTCAAGGGAGAAGTCTAGTAAATACAACAATGATGATGCAGTTGTCCTTCAAGGGAGCAGTCTACATTTATAGTTTTATGACCTTGAAATATGCATCCCATTTTTATATATATTTGATTGATTGGTTGACTGGACTTTTGGTCATGGACTTGACTATAGAGGTTTAGAGAGTTTCCATTTTATTAAGACAAAGCATTCATGCTTGACAAAAGGGTTAGGATTGAGGGTTGAAGGAGATAGGAATGACGGTGACAGGGAGTGCTCAAGGGATTGAGCTCAAGTTAAACGTCAAATGAATAATTACTTGACTAACAGTGGACTGGTCAAAGATGCAAGACATAAAAGGGCTCAAGTTCTGACAAAGTCCTGACCCATGCTTGTGTTATGATACAAGGTCTGAATCAATTGGGAGCAAACTTGCCCCATTGGCTTCGTTCCAAATTAGTCACATGTTGATTGATGTTGAAGGAGTTGGTCAATGTTTGGTTGAAGTTTGGGGTCGATGCTGAGGAAGTTGGTTGATATTTGATCAAGGTTTGATTGAGGTCAGTTTGAACGTTTGGTCAAGGATAGGTTGAATAGTTGGTCGAAGATAGGTTGAATGTTTGGTTGAGGTCGAGTTGACAGTCTGGTTGAGGTCGTGTTGAATGTTTGATCGAGGTCGGGTCCATGCTTGGTTGAGGCCTAGTCGAGGATTAGGAAAACAAAAGTGATTGATATGTGGTCGAGACTGGGTTGAAAGATTGGTTAAGGCTTGGATGAAGGTTGAATTCCCCCAGCGGCTAGGGAGAATGTCTGATAGATTGGTCAAGGTCAGTTGAGGCTTGGTGGCCAGATTGACTGTGTTGATGTTGAATAAGGGGGTTAAAGGTGGCGAAGGGACCATAGTCTAGCGTGGAGATCCCAATTTAGGTGACGAGGTTTGAGAAGCATGGGTTGGTGTTGATGATTTGTCGAAGGGGTGGTCAACAGGATCCTTGATGAGAAGGGAATCCTTTCTCCATTGTTGATGAATGACAGCTTTAAGAGTGCAATAATGCTCAGTGTCATGTTCTGGAGTGTGGTGATAATGACAGAATTTAGAGTTGTCGAACCAAGATGGTCTTGATCTGAGAGTTGATGAGTGGGGTGGTGTTGAAGATTTGTTGATGATGTGGTCGAGAAGAAGAGTATCTTTCTCCAAGCATTGGTGAATGACAACCTTGAGGGCACAATAATGCTCAGTGTCGTGCCCAGGCATGTGATGATACGCACAAATCTGAGTGTCATCGAACTAGGGTAGTTTTGGTCTGAGATATTGATATGGTTTAAGAGGCGGGAGATTGATACGAGAGGACTACAACAATTGTCGTAATAGCAAGGCATAAGAACCTACTAACGGGTCTGGATGTTTTTTTGTAGTAGGGGTTGATGACTTTGGTTTGAGAGGTGTAAGAGGTGTTGGTCGTACCATCATTTTCATGGGTGGTGTAACCACATGTGGAGATGGCACTTTGGTGGTGATAGGTGTTGGATGTTTTGGAGGAAATATATGTCTGATGGGTTGAGGAAGTAATGGAGGCGACTTGCCTCTGTGAGGTATGGGAGTAGGAAGCACCCCTATTAAAGTGGACGGATGCGAGCCCAAAATTGAAGGTAATGATGAAGGTGGGGGAGGAGTCCTCCGATGTGGTTTAATGACCTTCGTTGGTTTGGGGTGAGGGCCACTATTATGTGAGACAAGGTTAAATTCGGGCTTGAGTTTGGATGTGGACAGAGGCGAGTGAGATGTAGCAATCTTAGGCAAAAGACAAGGAGAAACCGTGACTAGGTCTTCCTTGATTGAAATGGGTGAAGAGACTAGTTCTTCTCTTGGTGGAGAAGAAATAGGAGAGTGTAGCTCTGCAGTTGGATAGAGCGTAGGAATGGTCATGGTCTCAATGTGTGGTCTAAGCGTGGGGAATGTATGATCCCCCATTGATGACAAAAAGGATGAGGGTGAGGCAGCTGGTGTGGGTGCCATCAAAGCATCCTCTAATATGAGAGAGGTTGATGGAGGATTAATAGGAGAAGAAAGTTCTTCCTCCTATGGAGGAGGTATAGGGGAAGAAGGGTCTTCCTCCTGTGAAGGAGGTTGGTCAAAAACAAGAGAAAAGACAGTGTCGACCATGTGTATATCATGGTCTTGAGGGTCATTGGTCATGGTCTGGACATTGTTTTGAGTAGGTGGGTGATTAGGAAAGGGTTGCTTGAAGATGTCAAGGTTTTGGTTAGCCAGAGAGTTTGGGTTATCTAGGATGAGATCCCCCTTGTCTAGCATGTCTTTGATGATGTTTTTGAAGGTTTGACAGTTATTCATGTCATGGCCTTTGACATGGTGATAGTTGCAAAAGTCGTTCTCCCTGTACCATGCAGGGATAGGTGTTAAGGGGTCGAATTGATGTGGTCAGATTAAAGGGAGATTGAGGACCCCCTGCTTGATGAGTTTATCCAAGACAGAGACATATGACTCTCCAATTGGAGTGAATTGATGTTGTATGGATCGACGTTGAAAATATTTATTAATGTAGTCTGATGTTGAAAATTGAGGTCGGTTGGTTATTGTTGAAGATGATGGTCTAAAGATGACAGTGTTTGCTAACCCCTTGGACTGGGAGTAGACAGAAGAAGTTTTGGATGAAGAAGGGTCATTAGATTTTGTGTTGTTATTATGCAATTTGACCTTATTTTCATCGATGGCACAGAGTTCAAGCTTTATTGCCATGGTAAAAGCTTCGTCAAAAGTGTAGAATGTCTGGATCCATAAGGTAGAAGAGATGTGGCTAGCACATG
Organism: Torreya grandis; assembly: GCA_037957365.1. Lineage (NCBI taxonomy): Eukaryota > Viridiplantae > Streptophyta > Pinopsida > Cupressales > Taxaceae > Torreya > Torreya grandis. The sequence continues at coordinate 446,564 of JARHVA010002012.1, read as the reverse complement.
CTCGAGAAAAGAGCTCAATGAGCTCAAGTTGAGGCAAGGAGAAGGAGAGTTGGTTAATCAAGCCTCTCCAATGGGTGACAAAAACGATTATTGATTTGTCATCAAATTGCTTGATAGAATAGAGGTCTGTGATTGAGACTTCTTTGGTGATGTTGATAGAAAAATGGTCGAGAAATAATTGGGTGAGTTGAACGAATGAAAAGATAGAATGTCTGGTAAGAGAGTTATACCAGTCAAGGGCAGGGAAAAAAAGGGACATAGGGAACGTGCGTAAAAGTAACGCATCATTATGGGCAATAAGGTAACAGGCATGTCTGAATGCCTGAAGATGTTGTTGTGGGTCTTCCTTACTCTGAAAGCGAGTAAATTTAGGAAGCTCCCACTGGTTGGGGTATGGTCGGAAGGGCACAGAAGGATGAATGGGTTCATTGCAAATTTGGTCATATGACAGAGCATTACTTGAACCAGAGATAGAGGTCTCGAGACTGGACATTTTGTCCATCAGCATTTTGATGACGTCTGCTAATGGATTGGCAGGTGGGGTACCCCCTAGGTTTTAGGGTACCTAAAAGGTCACCGAAGAGGTGTATGATGTACTTGGTTGTGCTTGTGTAGGCACAACATATGGATAGTACATCATAGGGATAGATGTCGTGGTCAAAGGGGCTTGTGTCATGAAGTTGGAGGACACAAGTTGACTAGATACCGCCATAGGTAGTTGAGTGGCGGCACTAATAAAAGGATAGGTTGTCACTCCCACGTGTATAGGTGCAAGAGTGGGTGAGGTCGAGACAACCAAGTTCTGGTAAGGTGTATAACTTGGTTGAATTGTGTGCGGTTGAGGGGGTAATGATACCCCGATGGAGGCAGGTTTGAAAATAGATGAGGAGGCCAAACTTTGCGTATTGGCCATGGTCGAGTGACTACTCGAGACAATAGGCTGAGTCATGATGGGTTGAGTAGTGGATGACATCGATGTCATTTCCACTACACCTAAAAGGTCCCACATTTGGTTTCTTGCGAGATAGTGTTGCAAGGCTTTGACGTTGAGGTCCAAGAATCTTTCGAAATCTTGGTCCCCTTCAGGGACGATGGAAGTTTGAGTCGGGTTCGATCGAGTAGGAGTTCTTTCAGTCTCTAAGTGGAACTCCATTATAGGACTGGTTATAGATGGTGAAGGCAAAAGTGGTTGATGGCTAGTGCAGTCAAGAAGAGCCTTGGTTTGACTGTGCGTCAAAACCATTCAAGGCAAGGAGGGGGGACAGGTTTCAGAAACTATGTTTTCTCAGTTTCAAAAACTCAGAAATGTGGTTTTTGGAAGAAAAAGGGTCGGGTTTTAGGCTACTGTTTTAAAAAAAAGGGACTGTGATAGTGATCGACGTCAGTTGAAAAACTGATGTCGGTTATATCAGATGGTCGACGTCGGTCAGATAACTGATGTCAGCGAGGAAGGGTGGCTGACGTCGGTGGTAAAACTGATGCCGGTGACTGTGTTTTCTAGAAAGTCAAAAGATTTGAGAGTTTTTGGAAAAAAAGGAAGAAGAACGTCCTCATAAGCTCAAATAGGAAGATAAGAATAGAAAAATAGAGATGGAGACAGGCAGACACTAAGCGTTAAATCCTAAAAATCAACTTTTAGAATATTGTGGCTTATGCCTTAAAGTGATGTTTGGGGAGGTTGGCTGTTAGAAGGATCCTAGAAGAGGTATTCTATGGATGGTTTCAAGTTTTTTTAGGCACTCAAGAAGTTTGTGTTAGGTTCGGTATGTGGCCTGGTGCTAAGGAGCAAGCTCCCCTCACTTCACGAGCCCAGTGATGAGCTAGTCTCGCTTAGCCAAAATATACCTTGCCTAGAGATTATCCTTCGCCAAAGAACGGAGTGGGTTTTCTCCTTGGTGTTGAAATCCAAGTGGGATTGCCAGGGAGGGGTAAGGTATCCGTTGGGTGATGAAATCCCAGTTGGGCCTTGTCTCAGGTAAGTTTGATGTTTGATTTAGTGCAAGTGGTTCGGTTGTGTAACATCAAGTGGACTACGATTAATTCAATATGTGGTTATTAATTACTAAGTGTAGACTAAGAAATGCAAGCAATCAAAAATGCAATGCAATGTGTTTTAAGCCCCAAATCAAAATGTTAAGTTGGAATGAAAACAAATGGAGAAAGGGTGAAGAGTATGATTTTTGACTAGTTTAGAAGTGCAAGAAAAGAAAAGAAAAGTTCTTTTTATTCCTGCTTATGATGTCTTTTAGAAGAGACAAAAGAGGTGAAAAGGGAGAAACCTAATGCACCTAAATGAAAAAAGAAGGAAAGGAACCCAAGGAAGGCCCTAAGGGTCCCACTGGGTGTGCCAGAATGTTTCTACGCTAGATTTGCTTTTCACATTCAAAGAGAGAAAATGAAAAACTTAAAGAAATTGTCTAAGGCTTGTATGTACTTGGATATAGTTTTGTGCACCGTAATCTAGATGAAGTGAGAACTCCTCTTTGCTTGTGGAGGATGACACCTGCAAGAGAAAGAGACTAAGACAAAGAAGATGTTAGATGAGGAGATGGTGGGCTGCCAAGCGAAAGCTTGATCCCAGAAGCAAAAGCTTGAGGGATGTCAACCCACTGATTAATAAAAATATGTCTGATAAAGGACAGAATGATAAAAGATTAAAAATGATAAAGATAAAATGAAAATGGAAGTAAATGCTTACCTGAATGATGTTGTTGGGCTAGTCAAAGTCATCGGCGTCGGTGATCCTACCGGCGTCGGTTGTCAAGTCTGCCGACGTCGGTTAGTCTGTCGACGTTGGTGGGGGAAGTGATCGGCGTCGGTCGGGGTAGTAGTCTGTGGACGAGGCCTGTATGAGTTTTGGTCTGTGGATGAGTCTGTGGATGGGTATGAGACAGAGTTTTGGGCTTGGTTGAATGGTTTGGGGGTCTGGGTCTGAGAGTCTAGTTTTGGTTAATGGTCTGAGAGTCTGTACAGGGGTCTGGGATGATGGACAGAATGTCAAAAAGGGACAGAGGGATAGAAGAGACCAATAGGGGGACATGGATATAAGGATTTGGGTCTGATCTGGTCTGTGACTCACTGAAGGATTGTTGATGGTGTTGTTGCTTATGCTATTGATGAAGGTAGAGTCCCTGTTGTTGATGTAGAAAACTGATGCAGAGTCCCTGGAGAGTGTTGCTTGATGTGTCCCTGCAGCCAAAGAGTTAGCAGTGGAAGAGAGAGGAGTGAAAGATTGACAGATTGAAGGATTCTAGAGTCGGATGTGAGAGAGAGGCGAAGGAAGGATAACGGATGTAGAAAACCATTATGAAGGATGCCGATGCTGGAAATATCACTAACATCGGTCAACAGTTGACTGATGTCGGTGGATGGAAGGCAGGAAAAAGGCTAAAAATAGCCTTTCATCCATTTTCCCAACTGTCGGGTCAGCGAGTCCGAGGAAGAAATGGTTGAAGGTGGCTAAATGGACGCGAGAGGTTAAAGGGGAGAAGTTGGAATGGGAGTCCAAGCATTAATATTGGCCATGTGGGGAATGAAGGGAATCCAAGAAGGGTATCCAAGGGTGGTGAGGTGGCAAGGGAGAGAGAGAAAAGGGATTTTTTTAATTTAAAATAGGATATTTATTTCAAATTAATAAAACATGGGTTAGGAGTGGTTAAGTGGACCAAAGGGGACTAAGAGGGGGAGAAAGGACCAAGGGGTAGACACGATTTCGGTGTCTACACAAGGTGTCATTAAAAGACCACTACCCCTTACCATCCATAGATCAGATTCTCTAAAGGGTTACAATTTCATAATTTTTCTTCTTAATTGATGGATAGTCAAGGTATAATAAAGTGCTAGTGAAGGAGGACCAACACAAGACTGGCTTTATAACTAAGTGGGGAACTTATGCTTACAAGAAGATGCCCTTTAGGATATCCAATATAAGGTCCACCTTTAAAATGGAAATGGATGTATCCTTCCAAGGACTCATCAATGAGATGTTGATCATATACCTTGATGACATCATAGTCTTTTCCAAGCATTCCAAAGACCACTTGAGACACCTAAGGTTAATATTTGATAGGTGTAGGTAGTACAAGATCTCTTTGAATTCTAAAAAATGCATTTTTGTAGTCCATGAGGACAAAATTTTAGACCACATTCTATCAAAATAAGGCCTTTATATAGACCCTAAAACTATAATTTCAAGACTTTCTCTATCACTTCCCAAACATAAGAAGGGACTATAGATCTTTCTAGGTAAGTTTAATTTCATTAGGTGTTTTATCCCTAGGTTTGTTGAGTTAATAAGACCTCTAACTTCTATGCTCAATAATAATAAGGAATTCACATGGACTAGAGAAGGATAAATTTTTTTGAATCCATTAAATAATTTATTTCCCAATAATCCACTCTCCTCAACCCTGATTTCTCAAGAGACTTATTTTTGTATGCCTTCTCAACCAATGACACCATTTATGCCATGCCAATGTAACAAAATAGTGAGGGCCTTACATAACCTATAGCCTTATTTAGTCAAGCATTGGAGGGATATGAAGAGAGGTACACCTATGTCGAAAAACATGTGTTTGCATTCATGAGAGGTCTAAAAATCCTTAAACAAATGGTGTCCAAAAACAAAATCTATGTCATGGTGGCTCACCCTAGCATCAAGGACTTCCTTCTTAACTAGGATTTGAGTGAAAAGAGTTTAGGTTGGGTGACTAAATTCATGTAATATGACATAGAATTGAAGGTCACCAAGTTATTAAATGGTAGGGGACTATGTGATCACTTGGAGGTAGATGTTAAGGAGGATAAAGAAGTGATTTTATCAATGTAAAATGATCACCAAGTAACTACGCTTGCACCCTCTTCTAGATGGACTCAAAACATGGTAAGATTCCTTCAAATAGGAAAATGTCCTATAGGCCTAGATAGGACAAGGAGAAGGTATTATAGGTTAAAATCAATCCATTATGTATTGTTTTATGGGTTTCTATTTAAAATTATCTTGAAGGCATTCTTTTAAGGTGTGTGAAGACTAACCAGGTTGACAAGCTTTTAGATCACTTTCATGATGGGCCTGTAGAAGGACACTTTATATCCAAGACTAAAATAACAAGGATAATAAGAGAATGATAATTTTGGCCAAGCTTGTTTAAAGACTCCCATGCTTGGGTTAGGAAATGTAAAAAGTGTGTCATGTTCACTGGGAAATAGAGACTATCTATCTTACCTCTCAAACCCATCCAAGAGTAGCAACCTTTCATGAAATAGGGCCCAGATTTTTATAAGCATGATACACCCTCCTTATAGTGTAGGGCATAAGTGGGCCTTGACTGATACAAAATAATTCACTAGGTGGGTTGAGGTAGTATCCCCTAAAGAGGAAAATAAAAACTCTATTTTAGAATTTTATGATAACCTAATAACTAGATTTAGGATCCCCTCTACCATCATATCAATAATGCACTAGATTTCAATCATGAAAGGGTGAGTGAATAGCCTCTTAACTATGGAATATACCTCAACACTTCTTCAAACTACTATCCATAAGGTAATGGACTTGTAGAGTCCACTAATAAGAACCTAATCAAAATCATAAAGAGAACTATGGAAGATAATCAGAGGGAATGGCATACCAAACTAAGGATAGTCTTGTGGGTACATAGGATCACTCCCAATAGAGATATTGGTCATTATCCATACCTTCTTATATATGGAAAAGATTTAGGGTTACCTGTATCACTTAAACTACTAGCCTTGTAACTCATACATCAACTTGAGATAATGGATAATAATGCCATGGAAGTAAGGATGAATGAGTTAAGCATATATAAGAGACAAGATATGATGCTATGAATGTTATGTGGCCCCATCAAGACTAAGTTAAGAGGTCATTTTAAAATATATATTATTCAATGACCTTCTAATAAGGTGATATTATGCTCAAGTGGGATGAAGACTAGACTAAACTAGGTAAGCAATCAAAGATTAACAGCCTATAGAGTGGACCTTACACTATCAACAACTTCAAGGAGCACAATGCATTCCAGTCATCAAGGTTGAAAGGTGAGGAAATCCTTATCCATATCAATGGGGTGTTTTTTAAGTACTATTATTACAAAACACATGTTGTCTTTGTACATAATAGTTTAGGTCTTTTTTATTCCAAGTATTGTGTCACAGGTGCTTTGTTAGTTGTTAGTTTTGTTGTATTGTTGTTTTCTTAGTTTAGGTGTTGTGTTAATTTGTGTATTTTTTATGTGTCTTGTGAGGTTGTTTCAGTCCTTAATGTTTGAAAAATGTTAAGCATGAAGTGTCAGCCCAGTCAGCAAGGTCTCTTATTTGATTTATGGTTATTATACAATAAATTTTGGGTCTTCTTGACTAATAGGTAGGTCAACCCCTCAAAGTCATCAATCATGTTGATATATTTATGCCCTTATGCTTATAAAGTGTCAACTAATGACCAATAAACACTTGATCTTATCCTTGGTCACCTTATTGTGTCCTTGAAATGTCTTGATAGCCAAAGAGAGGGTTAATTATCTTAGAAAGTGAGGCAACAATTCCAAATAGTGAGTCATGTCAAGAGACTTAAAGTGGCCCCCATCTCATATTATTTGAAGTTGTGTCAAGGCATAATTTTGTGTTAACTATGTATAAGAGTCTATAACAAGACTTAAGGTGACCCTTGTGGTCTAAATGTACTCATGGAAGGTGATTAAACACATTGCATTCTATAGCCAGTCATATGCTCATTTTAACATGCCAAGAACCTACATAAATGGGGCATAATTCAAGAGATTAGGGGTTAAGTTTAATAAGGATGATGCCTCTTTTATAAATCCTTAACATACTTTAAGGTTCTTTAATAGATGTTAAGGTATATATTGTCCTCAGTTGATGTTTCATTTGAATTTATGCATATTTTTCCTTCTAAAGGGTGTCTAAACCATGAACACTATATTTTATGACCCCTGAGACATCATTGAGTCATTATCAAGAGTTAAAATCCTCCAAAATGGCCTTGTAATCATAGGAATCCAAGAAGGGAGGTTAGATTAAGTGTTAATTTAAGCAATAAAAACTCAAATAAACACACTAACACTAATACTTATAATCCTAGATCTTAGGGGTGATCTTAATAAATAAAAGACAAATGGAAACACAACTAAAATGCAAACACCATAAATCCTTACCTTCCTTGGGATCTCCAAATGCATTTTTGAGTGGCTTGCTCAGTTTTTGCTCAAAGAGTCTTTGGAAATGGATTTTGTGTAGCTCCCTTTCTCCTTGGCACCATTTTGACTTATGTTATCTTGGCTCAATATTTTGGCATAATAACATTATTAATATGAATCTCATGCAACAAAACTTGCATTATAACTCTGCAATTTCCAAGCTTGTTAATTCAATGGGTAATGGATTTTATTTATAGAAAAAGGATCCAACCCCAACCCAAGGTGAGTCAAGGTGGACTTAAGGCTTGGAATGGGTTCAACCTAACCTAAGTGAGTTAAATATAACCTATATAGATCTAAAATGTGTCAATTACTCATGATTTTCAATGAATAGGCATGGGTCTCCAAAATGAGATATTTTCCAAAAGACTTGATAAATTACAAAGGTAATCATGAAAAGCTAAGACATTTCATATTTTTTAATTTCCTTTTTTAATTATTCATTAATTAAAACATGGATAATTTAACTAGAAATTTGTTTTGGTTTATATTTTTTATTAATTTTTATTAGACATTTAACTCTTTTAATATTTTATTTAAGTCCATGTGCCTTACTTAATAGGTCCATAGGCCAAATTGACTGTTGTGATGCCACAAGATGATTATGGATGAATCTATGAGTGGTTATGATTTCATATGGTAGGATAACCCAATTAAGGATGCCTCAATGTGATTCTGATTTATGATGAATGATGCAAAATTAAATTTAGGATGTTTAGTGATTTATAGGCTTAATTTGTAATAGTTGGTAGGAATCAGTCTAAAGTCTAGTCAAAGGCCATTGGTGTCTAGTTTTAGGTGTCTATAGTTCCCCTATTTGGGAAGGTGTTGCAAGCTATAGGCATAGTAACATCTTATCAAAGATTGAAAAGGTCATGTATGCCTACGACTTTAATGGTAATGGATGAACTATAGGTGCTCCCTCAAGGGACTAGTTGGAAAATGGGTCAGAAATCAATCCCTCAAAAGGAGGAAATAATTAGACTAAAGAGATGGAATGGGATGGAAAGGATTGATTTGCCTAAAGTTGGTTATAATTAGTGGTATATGAATCTATCCCAATGATGGTAGATAAACAGGATGATTTGCCCATAAGCAATTTTAATCAAATGCATAGGTGGGACCAAAAAGGTAATGATTTACACAAAGGTGGTTATAGTCATTGAAAAAGGCTTATGGTAATAAGAGAATGATTTTCCCAAAGGTGGTTATAATCATGAAATAGAAAACAATGATTTTCCCACATGTGGTTAGAATCATTGGTAGGTTAACAAACAATCCCAATTGGGTGGATAGAGATAATGGTTGATCCAAAGGTAGTTGTAGACACCAAAATTGTGTCTACTCCTTGGTTGAATCCCCCTTGATCCCCTTGGTCCACTTTAAAACATTCCTAACCCACGCACTTATTAATTTAAAATAAATTACCTATTTTAAATTAATAACACCACCCTTAACACATCACCCATGACACCTCACCTTGCCCTTGGATACCTCATTTATCACCCTATGATCCTTCTTAATTATCTAAGACCTTTTTCAACCCTCCCACTAACCTCTCGCACCTATTTAATCCACCTTTGGACCATTTTCCAATGGCAGCTGAACTTGGCAAATGAAGGAACAGGCAAAAGGCTAAAAATAGCCTTTTTCCCATCTTCCAGCCACTAGCGTCGGTTACTCGTTGGCCGACGCCGGTGGAATCTTCGACGTTGGTCACTTAAAATATGCCCGAAGGCAAATTCTCAACCCCCAGGATCAATCACAAACCTGAATGTGAATTCTCTTGCTTGGATCAATTTTCTCTTGCTCCTCGACTCTTTACAGGTATCAACATTCTATCAGCACTCTCCTAGCTGTAGAGACTCTATCCAAGTGACTTCAGATCATATTGGAGCATGGTATAGGGATCTCAACATCAGATAGAATAGGGACAAGCATTCACACCCCTGATTCTTTAACAAGCAAGAGCTAAGTACTCTTCTTCTATTTTCATTCCAGTAACTTAGAATGTATTTGTAATCAATCTCTGTTTGCTACTTCTAAGTACTGTAGACCAGACCAGCCTAATTTTCTTCCTGGAGAGGCTGAGAGGCCTCCCCCATATCCTTACTCCTTTTGACAACCTGCCCTCTACCCCTTGTCCCTCTTAAGACTCTATTGACTCCCCTGTAATCTTGCATGGACCTCCAAACCCAGACAGATCTTCCAGACCCCTCTATCAACCACAACCCTATCCAAAACTCACCCAAGGCCATTGCCCTGACCAACATCGACCATTTCCCCTATCGACATCGGTAGCATAACCGACATCGGCAACTTGACCAACTGATGCTGGCAGAACCACCAACATCAATGACTGTGATAGACTAACATCAGAATATAGGTACACATTATCTTTATTTCTTTTATTTAGTCTTTTCACCATTTCTCTTTCTAGCAACATTCTTTTTTCAAACAAGTGGACTATCATCCCTCAAGGAATTCTTTGCACTTCTGGGACCGAGCTTTGCTTGGTAGTCCACCATATATCTATCTAACATTTTTCTATTTAAGTCTTTCTTATCTACAGGTGTCATCCTCCACAGCCAAAGAGGAGCTCCTTCAATCATCTGAATACGGTGTGCAAACTTCATCCAGGTATCAACCCCTGACCATTATCTTAGTTTCTTTCATCTTCTGAATGTGAAAAAGTGAAAAACTAGTTAGAAACATTCTGGCATGCCTGATGGGACCCTAGAGTCTTCCTTGGGTTCATTTCTTCTAAAAGGCCAACATTCATATAGGTGCATTAGATCTCTTCTTGCATCCTTTCCTTTTATATTTTTATCTTGAAATGAAACTATTAGCACAAGTTAAAAAGAACTTCTTTCTTTTGTCTTCTTGTCGCCTTTCTCTTGCACTTTAGAGTAGTGAAAGTCATACTCTTAAACCTCTTCTCACTTGTTTGCATCCGAACACACATTTCAATTTGGGTTAAAAACATATTGCATTTCATTCTTGCCTGAATGCATTTTTAGCTCATCTAGTAATTAAAAGCGCATTATGAATAAATCGTAGTACACTTATGTTACACGACCAGACCACATTCACAAAACTAAACATCTAAACGTACCTGAGACAAGGTCTGACTAGGATTTCATCACCTAGTGGATACCTTACCCTTCTTGGTAATCCTACTTGGACTTCACTACCAAGGGGAGAACCCACTTTGTTCTCTGGCAGAGTATAAACTCTAGGGGAAGTATATACTGGCTAAGTGACTCAGCTTGTCTCTGGGCTCGTGAAGTGAGGGGAGTAAGCTCCTAGCACCAGGCCACATACAGAACCTAATACATATTTTGAGCACCAAAACTAACTCCAAACCAACCTTAGACTGCTTCTTTTAGTACCCATTCCAAAAGCCCAACTTCCCAAACACACTCTTCTAAGGAATAAGCCAACATGACTCTAAAACTTATTCTTATGAATTTAACATTTAGGGTCTACTTGTCTTCATCTATTTTTCTATCTATATCTGGTTTTTTGAGTTGGTGAGGACGCATTATTCTAAGCTCCAAGAACAACTCAAAACTTTCTTTTTTCTTCCAAAAACTTTTAGTTTTTTGAGTTTCTGGAAATACACATTAACCAACATCAGTTTTTCCACCGACGTCGGCAACTTATCTTCACCGACATCGGTTATCTGACCGACATTGGCCCCTTTCTTCATCGACATCGGTTTCTCTACCAACGTCAGTCACTATCAAAATCTTTCTTCTCAAAATAGCAAGCTAAAAACCTAACCTTTTTGCTATTAAAAACACCAATTCTAGTTTTCTGAGGCTAAAACATATAGTTTTCAGAACCTAAATCCCCCTTTTGCCTTGGATGGTTTTGACATGTAGTCAAACCAAAACTCTTGTTGACCACACAAGGCAACAACCACTCCCACCTTTGCCTTCTATATCAATTCCTCTAATGGAGTATCATTCAGACATTGAGCGTACTCCAACCCCAACTCAACCCCATATTGTTCTCGAAGGGGACCAAGACTTTGGAAGGTTCCTTGACCTCAATGTCAAGGCCCTTCAACACTATCTCACAAGAAGTCAAATGTGAGACTCTTCATGCAACCCAGTTTATGGGATGCCAACTTCCTTAGTTGAGATGGAAATCATATCAATGGCCTTTGTCACTCAGCCCACAGTCACCCAGGCCATTGCCTCAACTAACAACCTGACCATGACCAATCTTCAAAGTGTGGTCTCTCCTTGTGTTTCTGGACCTACCTCTTTTGGGGTTTTTGTACCCCCTCAACCACAAACCATTCAATAAAGTTCTACACCATTCCAAAACTTAATTGTCTCCATCCCACCTACTCTTACACCCATCAACACAAGGGTGGCTACTCATCCTTTTGCTTGTGTTGCCACCACTCAACCACCTTTAGCGGCACCTAGTCAAATTTTGCCCCCTAGCTTTATGACATAACCACCCTTGACTTCAACATCAATCCCCATGATGAACTACCAATATGTTGCATTGATACAAATGCAACTTAGTACATCATACGCTCCATCTAACACCTTCTAAATGCCTTACAACCTATGGGGTGCCCCACCTATAAATCCATCAACCGATCTAATCAAGATGTTGATGGATAAGGTGTCTAATCTTGAGACATCTATTTTGGGTTCAAGAAATGTTCTCTCATATGAACAAATCTGTAATGAACCTATTCATCCTTCAGTCCCAATCCGACCATATCCTAGCTAGTGGGAACTTCCCAAGTTTACTCACTTTTAGAGTAAGGAGGACCCACAGCAACATCTACGAGCATTTAGACATGCTTGTTATCTTATACCACATGATGATGCATTATTACTACGCACATTTCCCATGTCGCTTTTTGGTGCTACCCTCGATTGGTATAGTTCTAATGCCAGTCATTCTCTCTTTTCTTTCAATCAACTAGCCCAACTTTTCCTTGACCACTTTTCAATTAACATCACTAAAAAGGTCTCCATCATGGACCTATATTCTATTAGATAATTTGACGATGAATCCATAGCTGACTTCGTTGCTCGATAGAGAAGTTTAATCAACCAACTCTCCTTTTATTTACCCCAACCTGAGCTCATTGAGCTATTTTCACAAGCGTGTGCCAAACACATTTCATCTACTTTGTGGGTACAAACATTCTGCACATTTGACGAAGCTTTCACCATGGCCAGGAAGCTTGAAATCCGTGTTGTCAAAGAAAATAAAGTCAAATTGCATAGTAAAAATACTAAAGCAAAATCAAATGACTCTTCTTCCAAATCTTCTTCCTCCAATTCCAAATCCAAGGGATTAGCAAATGCTATGGTACTTAGACCATCATCATCAACCACAACTAACCAATCCAAACCTTCCACATCTCAAAGCATTACACAACAATTCCAACAATGATACATACAACATCGATATACTCCAATTGGAGAATCATATGCATTCGTGTTGGATAAACTAGTCAAATAGGGAGTCCTCAACCTCCCCCAAATTTGACCACCACCACAATTTGACCCCGCAAAAGCCATCCCTACATGGTATAGGGAAAATGACTTCTGTAATTATCACTGTGTCAAAGGCCATGACATAAACAACTACAAAACTTTCAAAAACATTGTCCAAAACATGATAGATAAAGGTGATCTTGTTTTGGATAACCCAAACGCGCCACCTAACCAAAACATAGACATCTTTAGACAACCTTTCCCTAACCATCCCCTTAGTCAAAATAACATTCAAACCATGGCTGATGACTCCCAAGAGCGTAATATATGCACAATAAACACGGTTTTGCCTTCCATCCCTAGACAACCTCTTCCACAAATTGAAGAGATTAGTCAACCTATCCCTCCACCACAAGTAGAAGAGCCTTCTTCTCCTATTTGTCCATCACAAGAAGAAGAGCCTTCTTTTCCTAATAGTCCTCCATCTACACCCCTTATATTGGAGGATGCTTTAACCATACTAGCACTGCTAGCCCCACCTTCATCCTTCCTACTACCAATGGAGGACCCTACCTTTCCTGATCCTCAACCACAAGTAGACGGCACAACCATCCCTACCCTCTATCCTCTTCAGGAGTCACATTCTCCAATTCCTTCTCCACCAGGAAAAAAACTTGTCTCTTCACCTACCTCAACTGAAGACAATCCGGTAATGGCTCTCTCATGCCTTTGGCCTGATATTTCTGCATCTAACACATTCCCACTCTCATGACCACCCATATATTCTAAAAAATCAAAGTCTCATCCAACATCTTCCAAACCATTCTCTCGATTGGCTGAGAACTTAGGATTTCTCCATTCGAGGAAGTTAGAGCATGAGGCATTATGGGAGCGACTCAAAGCTCCTTATCTTACACGTCCCATCTCATCTCGTACTGAAAACATTCCTTTGACAAAATCTCCCAAAGTCTCCAATGAAGATCAGGCTTCTACTTCTAAATCATCAAAAGCCCAACCATCCACATCTAAACCTAAACCCTCACAAACATCCACCATATCAAAACCGATTAAATCCCTCAGTGTTCACCCCATATCTAACCTTGAACCTTGCCTCACACAATAGTAGTCCTCACACTAAACCAAAGAAGGCTACTAAACCCCGTCAGCAAACTCCTCCTCCACCATCATCATTGCCCTCCATCTTGGGCCCACACCCTTCTACCTTAAAAGGGGTGCTTCCTAGTCCAACACCTATCAAAAACAAATTGCCTCCCCTAATACATTTACCCACCAAAAACATACCTCCTCTAAAAAATTTGGCACCCCTCACAAGGAAAGTGTCATCTACATGAGTGGCCGCACCACCAACCTAAAAGGTGGTATGGAAGTCTCCCTTAATGACTCCTACCAAACACAAGTCATCAACACCTAGTGCATCAACAAGCACGGACCCCTTAGTGGGTTCATATGCTTTGATACTATGTCAACTTTTGCAAACTTCTAACATCACTCTCCCACCTATCAAACCATTTCAACCTCTTAGACCAAAGCCATCTTGATTCGATGACACTAAAATTTTCCAATATCATCACACACCTAGGCATGACACTAAAAATTGTTGTGCCCTTAAGGTTGTCATCTGCCAATTCATGGAAAAAGACACCCTTCTTGTTGAGGAGACTGTCAACACATCTCCAACACCATCTAATGTCTCTCCAACCTCTCCACCTTCATCAGGATCTCATCATCAAACTATGGTCCCTTTACCTCCTTCCTCCCCTTTATTCGATATTAACACCATCAATGTGGCCACTAGGTCACAAACTTTAAAGGATAAAGGAAAAGAGAAAGCTGCTATTCCTTGGACCTACCCATTTGTCAAACCTGCTCAACCACCCAAACCCAAGATTTCTATTTTGGGTACATCCCAACCAACTTCTTCAAAGGTAATCCGTGATTTTATGGTGAAATAGCTTCACCAAACGCCTATAAAGATGACTTTATATGATCTCATTCAAAGCTCTCCAAAACATCGTCAAGCTTTAATCAAGGCTTTACAGGCAGTGGAGGTCCAACCTAAGGACCCCCAACCACTAGTTGCCTTAGTCTAATCATTACCCAATGTCGCCTCTATTAACTTTAGTGATTCTGAAATTCCTACCTCCAGCTTGGAAGATCAGGACGCTACCCTTTTCATCACAGCCTACATTGATCAAACTCACATTAAGTGAGTTATGATTGATGAGGGTGCCAACATCAATATCATTTCCACCCATGCCTATGACCAATTAGCCCTCCCAAAGAATTGTATGTCAATGGCTGACGCAATTCTTTGATCTTTTAATGACACCATCATCTTACATATTCATGTTGGTCCACGAACAATCCCAGAGCTATTCTACATCATTGAGGGAGAGTTCTAATACATGTTATTAGGATGACCTTGGATCTGTGCCATGGCCTGTGTCCCTTCTACATTACACCATTGTGTCAAATTTGAACATGATGGTCAAGTCCATGTCATTCCCACAGACCCCTCCCCTTTTAAGACATGCAACACAACTTATCAACCCAACGATGTTCTCATCCCTCTCAAGACATCAACCTAAACACTGCCTCCACCCACAAAATCTTCAACAAGTACACAAATGGTGGTTACACCTACACCACCTCCTCAAGTGGTAGCAAAAGACCCTATGGAAGATATCTTCCAACGTCTTTCACTTGGGGAGTATCATTTACTCACCTTGGACATGTTCTAGACTCCTCAAGAGTATAGACAACTTCATCATAATCCCAGCTATTACCATCATATCAGATTGGTCATCCCTTATGGTCCTCCCAATCTTCAAACAAATCTCATCTATGGAGGGCTAAATCGGGCTCCCACTAATGGGAATCCTCTTTTATCACCTCAACTATTCACATCCAACTTCTCCTTTCTTGGCAACCCAAACTTTGCTCATACCTATCTTTATAGGTGTGCATGGAAGGGCTTTGGCTTTCGGCACTACGAACAAGGCTCCCACCAGCCCGTCGAACCACCAAATGATGAGGCCATAAAGAATGCCAAGAAGCGACATGGCCTGGGTTTTGAAGAACCTACTAAAACTTCACAAAACCCTCATCCTGAACCTATCATAGACCAATCACCTCCAAACTTGCATATCCCCCCATCTTCACCTATGGAGGTGGTGGTTTCCATCCCTCCTAGTTTCTTCTTTGCATAAATGCCATTCGCTTGGAACCCCTAACTTATCAACTAGGTGGGGTATCCAGTTCTCTCCCTCTTCTTCTCTCTGTCTCTTTTATCCAACCCATTGATTATCCATAATGGGTGTCAAACATTGTTGCTGTCACAAGTGACTGGGGGAATTCGACTTTATACTAACTATCACATCAACCAACCAATCATCAACCAAACCTCAACCAATCATCAACCAAACATCAACCAACCTCTTAACCATTGACCAACATGTGACCAATATGGAAATAAGTAAGTGAGGCAAGTTTGCTCCTAATTGGCTCAGACCTTATATCATAATGCACAAGTATAGATCAAGGACTTATCGTCTGTCTTCTCTTGAAGGCCAGCCAGAACCTGAGCCCCTTAATGCCTTGCATCTGTGACCATTCTATTTTTAGTCAAGTACTCCTTCACTTGACATTAACCTTGAGCTCGTCCCTTGAGAAACCCCCGTCATCATCATTCCTATTCCTTTCAACCCTGTTTTCCTACAAACACTATTTAACCCTTTTGTCAAGCATGTATGCTTTGTCCTAATAAAAGGGAAACCCTTAAACCTCTATAGGCTATGTCCATGACTAAAACTTTAGTCCACAAAATATATATAGGCATCCCAATTATATATATATATATATATATATATATATATATATATATATATATATATACTAGGATGCCTATTCAAAGGTCATAAACTTATAAATGTAGACTACTCCCTTGAAAGATAGCTGCATATTTTCTATAATTAATAGACTTCTCCCTTGAAGGACAACTATTCAAAGATCTCAAAAAACATATAAAGCAAAAATATAGACCAATCCCTCGAAGGATGGCTATGCCTAAAAATCTTGCTACAAACAACACTCTCTCATAAGCTTCCCACATCGATCAACTTCACATATGACTAAAAAATAAAACAACATCCCTACGTAGACTTCCTGCATTGATCAGTCTACCATAAAATTAATAAAAAAATAAAAAATAAAAAAAATGACTGACAAGCTATTAAGTCATGGACTTGCCTATAGTCGTTCTCAGGGTCACCTATAAAAGGGGCAAAGTTATCCTTGCTAAAAAGGGTTATACTATCCTGACATATCACATCATCAAACCTATTACCCTAACATACTCAAGGGATTTCAAGCTCACTCAATGTCAAGTGATTTGATTGCTTCTCTAACATAAACCAATGGTCAAAGACGTAATGCATGAACGGGGCTTTTATTTGAAAAACCCTTATCTATGTTATCATTATTATCCATGTCAATGAAAGAGCACAACATCTTTTACTTCTTACACGCTTTGGTCACATACAACCAAACCCAACCAAACCAAATCATTCCCAACCAACCAAACATTTTCAGACCACTAACATCATCATAGCCTATTCACACTAGTTTCTATGAAAACCAATACACATGGAAACTATCGACCACACAATTTATGTCAAGCATAAACCATTACTTTCTAAAGCATAAATAAACTCATTTCATTTTTAGCATACATCCATCACCCATATGGAAACTTGCTAGGGATGAAAAACCACCTAACCAATGTTACAGAATACACCATCACATAATATGGAAAAGGCTATAACATCATCATACCCTCATCATTTATAACCTGACCAAACCAACCTATCAACCCACCTGAACTACATTGGCCCTAGGCCCTTCAAATAGGGGCTATGTAGGCAGCACTCAGATGACATGATGTCTTCTGGGGTTAGCTCAGCCACATCCATTTGTTCGTCTACTTGATGGACAAACCATTTAACCTTTAACCATGACTTAACCTCATCCAACCCACGTCCATAACCAACCCTCTTCCTCCCTTTTAGGGAGAACTACATTGGCCTGAGGCCCTTCAAATAGGGGCTATGTAGGCAGCACTCAGATGGCATAACATCTTCTGGGGATAGCTCGGCCACATTCATTTATTCATCTACCTGATGGACAAACCATATTACCTTTAACCATGACTTAACCTTATTTAACCCACATCCATAACCGACCCTCTTCCTCCCTTTTAGGGAGAACTACATCAGCCTAAGGCCTTTCAAATACGGGCTATGTAGGTATCACTCAATTGACATGGGGTCTTCTAAGGTTAGCTTGGCCATTCCTTCATCCATCCATCTAACAGACCAACTATCTCTACTCAACTCGACTCGACCAACAACCTTGGAGATCATAACTATCTCCCCAAACCACAACCACTTTTGAGACAACTATGCCTTGGTTGTTTTGATTGCATGTATGCTACCTCATGAATAGATAGCAAAATTGTCCACAACCCACATTATGACCCTCACACATATTGTTGGATCATGAGCAAGTTTATCCCCAATATTTGTGACTTTTTCGTGTTTTCTAGGAGCACTTCTTGAGCTCGAGATACTTGGAACACAACGACCATTGGAGCTACAGCTTGGATCATTTAACCCAATCAACTATGACTAAATCCTAGGAACCAGTTATTTTTATTTTACCACTCCTTGACCTTTGACTGTGACAATTTGACCTATCTATCATGTGAAGTGGTATACGCGCAATCTCAACTTTTGCAGCATTCACACTCAAACTTCACCATATCCATCCACTATCTATCAAATTGGCACCTGATATTAGGGTACCTTCCCTCGACTCTTGCTTTGAAGGGAATACCTCATCCCTCATCTAGGGCAACCAACTCCTTTTTTTGTCTTGCAGTTCACCAGAACAACCAATAGGACAAAAGCGACCTTATCCCATACCTGGGGCAACTTACTCCTGTTTTTGTCTTGCAGTTCGTCAAGAACAACCAACAAGACAAAAAGGGGCAAATGTATACACCAAAATTGTGTCTATTCCTTGGTCAACTCCCCCTTGGTCCCCTTGGTCCACTTCTAAACATTCCTAACCCACACAATTATTAATTTAAAATAAATTACCTATTTTAAATTAATAACACCACCCTTGACACATCACCCATGACACCTCACCTTGCCCTTGGATACCTCATTTATCACCCTATGATCCTTATTAATTATCTAAGACCTATTTCAACCCTCCCACTAACCTCTCGTGCCTATTTAATATTCTTTTGGACCATTGTCCAATGGCAGCTAAACTTGGCAGACAGAGGAATAGGCAAAAGGCTAAAAATAGCCTTTTTCCCATCTTCTAGCCACTGGCATCGATTACCCGTCGACTGACGCCAGCAAAATCGTTGATGTTGGTCACTTAAAATAGGCCCGAAGGCAAATTCTTGACCCCCGAGATCAATCACAGACTCGAATGTGAATTCTCTTACTCAAATCAATTTTCTCTTGCTCCTCGACTCTTTGCAGGTATCAACATTCTATCAACACTCTCCTAGCTATAGAGACTCTGTCCAAGTGACTTCAGATCAGATTGGATCATGGTACATGGATCTCAACATTAGCTATAATAGGGACAAGCATTCACACCCCTGATTCTTCAACAAGCAAGAGCTAATTATTCTTCTTCTATTTTCATTCCAGTAATTTAGATTGTATTTGTAATCAGTCTCCATTTGCTACTTATAAGTACTGTAGACCAGACCAGACCTGACTTTCTTCTTAGAGAGGCTGAGAGGCCTCCCCCATATCCTTACTCCTTTTGACAACCTGTCCTCTACCCCTTTTCCCTCTTAAGACTCTATTGACTCCCTTGTAATCTTGCACGAACCTCTAGACCCAAACAAATCTTCTAGACCCCTCTATCAACCACAACCCTATCCAAAACTTGCCCAAGGCCATTTCCCTGACTGACATTGACCATTTCCCCTACCAACATTGATAGCATAACTGACATTGGCAACTTGACCAACTGACACTGGTAGAACCACCGACATCACTGACTATGACAGACTGATAGCAGAATACAGGTACGCATTATCTCTATTTCTTTTGTTCAGTCTTTTCACTATTTCTCTTTCTAGCAACACTCTTTTGTCAAAAAAGTGGACTGTCATCCCTCAAGGAAGTCTTTGCACTTCTAGGACCAAGCTTTGCTTGGCAGTCCACCATATATCTATCTAACATTTTTCTGTTTAACTCTTTCTTATCTATAGGTGTCATCCTCCACAGCCAAAGAGGAGCTCCTTCAATTGTCTGAATATGGTGCGCAAACTTCATTCGGGTATCATCTAACCCCTGACTATTATCTTAGTTTCTTTCATCTTTTGAATGTGAAAAGAAAAAAACTAGTTAGAAATAGTAGTTATAAGCATTATCATAATGAAAATGTGCCCTTTTTGGGAAAAATAAAGAGAATGATTTGCCCATAGGTGCTTATAATCATTAACCTTCAAATAGATAAAAACATACTGATTTTTCCATAGGTTTTTATAATCATTGATAAAGGAAGTGGGATGGTATACAATGATCTTCCTAGAGGTGGTTATAATCATTATACCCCAATAGTGGCAAACATGATGTGGAATATAATGAAAAATTAGTATAGAAGAGAAATATGAATTTGGGAAACCTGTATGTAGGGAGATATTCATATGAAATTATAAGGAGGAAAATTATTTCATTATTTAACTACTCTGTATAGGATATGATTTGGATTAGTTTAGGAATTTTGATGGTGTCAAGGAGATAACATTGCCTCATTATCATGTAGACTCCTAGAAATGATTTTTGTTATAGCACATTATGGTAGGCATCATGATAAGACACCATGATAACTTTGTCAAAATATTCATATAAACTAACACATGATCCAATACTCAATTGAAAACAATGCCCCAATTATAAAATCCATGATGACAATGTTAACATATGAATATGGATGGATTCAAGAATAATTCACAAGAAATCACCCAATAAATGCACATAAATTGAATCAAGTCACAATAAGAAATCAAAAAAATAGGTAAACAAGCATGCAAACAAGAAAACAAAAAAATAAATAAATAAAATAAAAGGAAACAAATATTAAACAATGGTTATTCACAATGTTAACATAAACAAAGAACACACAAAACAATGGTCATTGACCCTAGATAATAAGGGATAATCGAACAAACAAACAAAATGGGGGAATAAAAGAAAAGTAAGGGGGTGGTTGAGTTGTCTCTAGATGCACTAGTCAAGTGCAAATTGCCTACATATTTCTATGGATGTAATATCCCAAAAAACTTTAGGCAAAATGTAGTTCTCCTATGATATGGGATAGAAGAAAAATGATGAGAATAAAAACATGATTTATGTGATATAAGAATATGGGAATGGGCTCACAAAATGGTGAGAGTGTGAGATGTTAGGCTAGTAATTATGGGAAGACTAAATGATAAGTGGTTGCTTGTGAAGTAGCTAGGGATCCTAGAATCATTATGGAAAAGAAGTGGTCAATGTTTAGATTTTATAGATTGGTTTTATAAATGTTTTTGGAATTTTTAATGTATCTCAACTATACAAAATGGTCCAAGATCACAAAATAGTGAAAGTGTTCAAACTTAAAAAGTGCTCACAAAATGATGAGAGCATGGTAAAGGGGTGAATGAGCTGACCTTAATGTGAATGGAGCACTAACTACATAGTCCCAAGATGGGACCTCAAATCACTATAGTTCTGCCCTTTAGTAGAGGAATTTGACTAGTGTAGTAGCCAATTCAAACAAGACAAGAAAAGTTAAAAAATGCCACAGTATGACACAAGCATGGCAAGGTGGTACTTTAAGGCATGAGAAACAAGTGTTGTTCCTAATATACTCATAGGTAGTTATAATTAGTAAATAATGGTATAGGTCAATGATACTAATTTTACCATAGGTGGTTATAATTAGTAACTTGATGATGAAACATTGAATTACCCAAAGGTAGTTATAATCAGGCCCACATAGCATAAAATAGAACAAGAAATGAAGGATGCAACTGCCAAACCACTATCATATAGCTCCAAAATATGGCCTCTATCTATAATGATGAAATAAATATTGAAACTTGATCTAAATTTTCATGCTAAAAGTGGCCATGGAACCAATGGAATAAAACCAAGGTCAGAGGGCTTGGTAGGGAGAGAAAAAGAACTTGGTCGATAGGAAAGGTATGGTATAATGGTACATGATATAATGGTATGGTAAAAGGAAGAACTTTTATATTAGGGTAAAACTAAAATGGGCCTCATAGGTAATATACTAAGTGTCCAAATCAACGTAGTGCTTCAAGTGTAAATGTTCACTGGCTCATCAAGTTCATCCCCATCTAGTGTAGTGAGATTGTATGCTCCAGTGTCATAGTTTGTAACAATGATGAAAGGGCCTATCTAGTTAGGTTTAAATTTGATTTTATGTTTCTTTTCTATCATGGTATTTTGTTGGTTTTCTTTAAGTACAAAATCACCAAGCTCAAATTATCTATGTTTGATGCATCAATTGTAGTGGCCATGGAGTCATTTTTGGTATACTTGTAGGCTATTAACTATGGACATGCATTTATCATCAAGTAAATATAGCTCTTATATATGATCTATTCAATAGTATTCATTGTCTAGGATATGCTTCAAAAAGATACACAAAGAAAGGTAACTCAACCTCAATGGGAAAATTGGCCTTAGTGCCATAAAAAAGTGAATATGGAGTGGCTCTTGTTGGATTATGATGATTGATATGGTATGACCAAAGGGCATGAAATATTTGTAGGTACAAATCATGGCCATCATCATTGAAAATATTTTTAAGGATGTTGACAATGGTTTTGTTAGATGATTCTTCTTGACTATTAGCTTGTGGGTAATATGCCATGGAAAAATGTTGAGTAATCTTATACTTGGAAAATAACAATTTGATTTCCTTGTTTTTAAATGATACACCATTATTAGATATAATATTAAAGGGGATACCATAAGGGTAAATGATATGGTTGAAAATGAATTTGGAAATTTTCTTTCTAGTCACATAAGCGAGGGGTATAGCTTCAACCTACTTAGTGAAGTATTTGGTGGTGGTAAGGATATGTTTATGGTTGTCAGATAAGGTGAGGTTTATATTCCTAATGAGATCAAGGTTCCATGTAGAAAATGGCCATGGTTTAATCATTGGTTTTAAATTTTTTTTTGGGGCATGAATTAGATTAGCATACCTTTGACATTTATTGCACATTTTGACATATAAAACTACATTTGCATCCATTATTGGCCAATATTACCCAGTATGCAAGATATTTTTGGATAAGATGTCCTCACTTATGTGGGCTCCACATACTCCATGAAATTCTTGTAATTCTAATTTATATTTTACCAAATTTAAATAACAGAGTAGAGTTCCATCAAAACTATAGTGGTATAAGGTTAGTCTGAGTAAGGTATAACATTTGGCATGGTGGATAAAGGCTCCAGATTGTTTATAGGATAGGTATAGTGGAATTATTTGGTCAAGAAGATAGGCATAGAGTTCTAAATACCAAATGTAGTTGGGACCATCAATATGATATATCATTGCAATGATTGAAAGTTCTTGAGTTGGCACTAGCAGATTTTCAATGAGGAACTGGTATTCTTTAGCCGTATTTATATGATAGATCAAATATATAATGGTGTCCATGGAATTTGATTTTCTATTACTAGATCTTAGTATATGTTCAAATTGGACATAAAAAATATGTTTTTTGAGAGTGTTGTTTTACCAAATTTGGGAAAATATAGGTTTAATTTCCTAAATAGTAAAGAGGTCTAGATTAATCTAGAAAATATGTGAATACAATATGCCTTAATTAACCAACTGGTTTATTGAATCTAGAAGTTCTTAATTGATTTCTAAAATAGGAAACAAGGGGATAGAGAGTGAACTTAAATAATTTTTGGACTGAGATGGAGGATTATAGAACTACAAATTACTGAGCTGACTAGGCAAACTATTAGAAATAAGACCTAGAAGTTTGTTTTCTACCTAGATAGTAGCACTCAAAACTAGACACTTGGAATTCCAATGTTATAGTCCTATTTTTGGTGTTATATTCCCTTTAATCTTCTTCTTTTGAGATTTCTAGGTTCTATTTTTATACTTTAAGAGGCTCTCTATCTAGAATCTCAAGCCTCGATCGTCTATGAAGCTCCATTTGAAACTGATTTTGTCCTCTAGGGTCTTATTTCCTCCTTAGGCTTGATAATATGTCTTGAATCAATTGAAAAAATGGGTTAGTGTGTATTATGCACTAAATGTACAATCACACCCCATGTGTGAGCACGTTGCCTACATACCAATACTCTAAGGAGGGATCAAGGCCAATGTAGTTCTCCCAAATTAAATGTGTATTATGCAATCCTATGTATGTAATTAAAGTATTATAAAAATCTGGGTAAGATTGAGATGAATTATGACTTGTGAAATAGCTTGAGTAGGCTATAAATAGTAGTGGTTGGCTGTATGCAGAGAATAGGAATATTTGCTTGAGTGTACTTAGTGTATTTTCAGCTCATGCCTTTTGAATTATTGCCAACCCTTCTAAATGACCCTTAAATAGGATTTTATATGGAAACTAATGATCCTAGGTTATACGACTTCATTTTAGGCTGATAGGGAAAAAGATAAGGATCCAGGAAAATCTAATTGTTTGAGGCTAAGAGTGACTTGGATAATAGCACTAGAAAGCAGACACCATAGGGTCCAACACTATGGAACTATTTTCCAAGGAGATAGGGACTTAGGGGATAGGTATGTGCTTGGGAGAGGAGTCTAAGGTAGTTGGGGCTGATTCAAGAAGGCTTTGAGTGACTAAGAAGTAGTGAAAACATGCGTAGTGGGTTGTGCAAGTAAGCAGGAAAGACATATGGTTTTAAAGTCACAAGTCATGCTCAAGTTGTAAAAATTACATTTTTATGTGATTACATTTTCCACCTCTTTATTATAAGTATGAAACTAAGGAAAATACTAGGATAAAGGAGAAAAAAAAGTATACATAGACTTACCTGTGAGGATAAGCCTAAGAAGTAGTGTGATGCTGGATTTGTGTGTGGTGAGAGCACGTTGTATTATGTGAATCTACAAACAAGGAAAGTGAAAGTAGACCAGTTCTTACTAGATAGACTATATATAAAAGAACATACAAATCTAAGTAAAGAGAGAGAAAGGAATATAAAGGAATGAATACACCTCATAGGGTACGTGAACCAATACAAAACCTATTATGTTATTGGGTTATGTTGAGTGATGTTGGATGAATACTAAACCAAAATTTATATCAATGGATGAGCTAAGTGTTCAATCCCCTAGAAGGTGGCTCAATAATGTAAAGGTCAGACCTTTGTCTCTATCATTACTAACTATGCAAATTTAATGAATCATTTTTGTGTTAATCGATGTCTGGACTATATGTCTAATCCCTCTAAATAGGTGGCTCAAGAATACAAAGGCTAGCTAGACCTTTGGCTCCATCATTTCCTCATGATGTGAAGCTGAATAGAAATATATTATTATAAGCTAAATTCCATATAATATGGATCATGAATCTTATGAACATGTTGTAATCTGACAATGTTGGCATGGATAGCTAAATGTAACTAGAAAATAGGCTAATGTTGGCCACTTCAAAAGATGGAGATTAGAACTCATATATAAATCCCCTCTAAAATTAGAATCAACTCAAGAACTTGGGTACTCAAGAAGCAAACTTGTATGGAATTTTACTTAAAAGTGATGTCAATCACTGGTAGATGGAGTAATGCACGCAACTACTATGAACATGCAAGAAAATATACTAAATTTAGAAAAGAGAAGGCCCATGTGCCATACACATTTCCTCAAATAACTAATGTCTAAAACATAGATTATGAACTAAAAGTTGTATCAACTACCATGTATGAACTATAAGTGGAAACCCTCATTCCACACATGATGTCCCCTATATCTAGATTCTCTAAGTGGAAAAGTGTTAAAAACTTCTAGATTCTATACTATACTATTATGGAAAAATCATGATTGAACTCACCCCTCTACCTAATTTTAGAAAAACTAGAAATTTTGCTATCTGGACACTAGCACCAAAAACTAGACACTTTGGGGTCCAACACTATAGTCCCATTTTTGGCACTATTATCCATAGCCAAAACTAAAAACTAGACTATGTTATTCATTGTTTGTCTGATTTGGCCTGCCTATGCTAAATTCTAGAATCTAGACTAAACTACGTTGAAACTACATTTTTGATTGTTAGGAGCTCTAATCTATATGACAAAACCTTTGTTTTTAACCCACTCTTGTAAGGGTAGGAATGTATACCCTATAATGAATTCCCTCAGAAGAAGAAGCCTTGTAAGTGTGTTAAGCTATGAAAATGTTTGATATAGCATTGATATACATGATCTCAAGATATAGCAAAATTTTCAAAGAGATATTGTTATATCCATAGGGGTATGCCTAGATAGATATAACAATGTAATAGCATGTGCAAGATACTAAAATAAAATTTAAAATGTTAGTTTGTTAATTGTTAGTGACATGGAGGGATGGAGCATGCTGTCCCCCATGACATCTAAGAAGCAAGGGAAATGCATGATTGGAATCATGGTATTACACACAAAGAGAAGCAATCAAGCAAAAAAGCATACAAAGTAAGAAGCAAGAAACATGAAAGGGTGTCCAAGGGTCCCAATAGACATGCAAGGCATACAAGGCATGTTAAAATGCCACATACACACACAAGAATCAAAGATTGGCATAGGGGCCACAAGCACATAGGAAGGCACACACAAGGGCCATTAGAAAATGTCCAAAGGCACAAACAATATAGATAGAAGCAAAGGACATTGGCAATTGTCCTAAAATGCAAATAGGAAGCATATAAGAACTAGAAAATGTAACACATCTAGCTAGTTAAGGCAGAAAATGGAAGCATGCAAAGTTACTTAAAATATAGACAAACATCTAACTATGGAAAGCAAGAAGCAAGAGTATACAAGATATGTGATACAAGACTAATGTATATGCCATGAAATACAAAAGTGTGATAAATTCTATTGGATTTTGATGTAATATTTTTGTAAGTAAGGTATGCATTACATAAGATGTCTGGAATGTGGAGTGTTAGAACGACATAGCTTGGATGGTGTATTCATGTAGAGTGTGCCCCCAATGGGTAGATGTATTGATACTTAGTTGGAATGTAGATGTAAGATGCCCCCTTGATGGGTGGATAAGACAATTAAGGATATAGATGTACTGCACACACTCAAAGAAGATCAAGTGAAGCATGGTAATATATATAAATCAACAAACAAGTATCATAGAATAATATAATGTAAGTATAGCATAGTGTTCAGCAATGTAAGAACATAGATGATGCATAAAATTTACATGTTTTTGTATTGTTTTTGAATTTTTATGAAATAAGCTATCTACAATCAAGCAAAAGAGACTATGTATATGAAATACTATGAAGGATTGATACTAATTGATGAGTCTTGGATGAGACCCTCTGTCATGGTGTCTAGTATCAAAGAGAGGAATTGTGAATGATTTTGAAGCATGAAGGAATGGCTATGAATATGACTCTAAATATTTGGATTTATTGTTGGTATCTTGAAAATCATAATAACCTAGATTGTTCTACTCATCATTATCATATTTATTTTGAACCAATGGAATGCTAGTGTTGACTTTTATTGTATCTGAATAATTTTCTTTGATAAATTGTGTTTGTGATTTATTTGTTGTAGGATGTTCAATAAATCCCAAACCTTGGTGACATACATTTTCAATTGCTTGAATAGGAGAAGTGATGCCTTGAGCATGCTTACCCAACCCTTGACCTTGAAAATCAAATTGTTGTAGATATTTTTGACCAAACCCATACTATTTTGAAAGTTGAGACTAATTTTGGAGAGGTATCTTTGAATCTTTTTCATGCTTTACATATGCTTGTGAACCTATTTCTTATTTTGATTTTGATCCTTTTATGGTTTTGATTTCTTCTTTTGTAACCACTTTTTTCTAAATTTGACCCTTTGTGAATGTGTTCCTATATCACTATTACTTGATTTATTTACCTTATACAGGGTCCTTATGACCAATTATCTATTTTATATATTGTTTTAATGCCAAACATGAATCGCTGTGATGTACATGCATTCTATGATATGCACAATAATATATGGATCTTCTCACTAGATGTAGAGGAGGTAGTTTGATCAACTTAAATTTAATTAGTTCCCTTAGTACCTCACTTGAACTCTTATTTGATCTTTGAATGCTTTTGGAATCACTAGTTGTAGAGTTACTATGTTGTGATTTGTTATTTTGATATGTAACATTTCTTGCAACCAATTAACTAGGTGAAGGTGCATATACATGATTGATACTAGGATGCCTTTAAGGATTTTGAATTATGATCTAATTTTTTAATGTTGTGATCTTTTCATGTGATAGCTGACTATGCATTTGTAAATATAAAATGAACTTTTTTATACTAGAGATTCAATCCTTTAGAGTCTCACAAGTGCAAACCTTAGTTTCTTGTGATTGAACATGTAAGCACATATGTTGAAGATAGTTTAAAGAAGCTATAGGATAAATGTATGCATCAAGAACAATAGTAGAGGCTACCTTACCTTTTGGAGTAGTGATAGCATGGACCTGATTAGAGGGAAAGATGTTATCACCCTCTTGAGGGAGAGGAGGAGAAGGGATTTATTTCTTTTGCATGAAATATGACACTAAAACAAGAGTAGCCAAAGAGGCATATGCATCTGGGTAGAAAATATGCATGTAGGCTAAATTGCATATATGTGTAGTTATAAACTGTATAACAATATGATTATAGAGAACTTTTTATATGAGATATAACAAGTAAAGGGTTGAGAGCATGGATTTGTGCATGAATGCATAAATATCTTTGACCTGTATGATGACATTTTTAATGTGTTTGTCATGATAAACTTGTGTATTTTTCCCTATGACAAAGAGAGAGTAAAGGATAGAGAACATGAATTTTTGTATAAAGGCATATAAATTTTTGATATTCAATATGACATTTCAAATGCATTTAGCAAGATAATTTTAAATAACTTTCCATATGAGTGAAAGAGAATTTGTAAAAAGAATTTTGGAATCTTGTGCATGTTTAGCAATGAATTTTGTAATATCATCCCATATAATGAAACATAAACATGAAATGCAAAGGATGAAATTTTGTACTAACATATGATAGACTTCATCATTCATGTACATGATATTACTAATGATGGTTTCCATATTTTGTGCAATAAATGTAAGAAACATGTGCAAATAAGTAAAATCCATTGTTATTTTATGCAATTTTGAAGCTTATATATAAGTTGATAGCTTAGGAAGCAATGGGACCTAGTGTACGCAACTAGGGATTTTTTAACAATATTATTTGCACAATACTATGAACTTTTGAATTTGAAAATGAATTTCTAATTTTAATAGTCAATCAAAATTTGTAGAAAATAAGAAGAATATTCTAGAAAATTACTATAAATTAAGTGATGTAACTAGGGGTTGAAATGATTTTTTTTCAAAATTAATGCAATAATTTGAAAATTTTAATAATAATTAGTGGATTTGACTTGAAATATATTAATAAAAATCTAAAAATATTTCTAAAATTAGTAGAATATTTTTCCTAGCGGTTTGGAAGTGGTTTCATGCAAAAAGGACCTAGTATGTGGAAACTAGGGTTTTAGTGAATTATTGAAAATATTGAACTTAAATTTTTAGTTTGATTATTTTTAAATTTTGTAAAAATCTTAAAATTATGTCAAAAAATTAGAAATAAATATACCTAGGGTTCTAGGTTTTTTGTGTGAATATTTGAAGTAAGTCGGGTTCACCAAATGGTTTACTAAATTTGGGAAACTATAGGTTTAATTTCTTAAATAGTAAAGAGGTCTAGATTAATCTAAAAAATATGTGAATATAGTATGCCTTAATTAACCTACTGATTTATTGAATCTGAAAGTGCTTAATTGATTTCTAAAAATAGCCAACAAGGGGATAAAGAGTGAACTTAGCTAATTCTGGATTGAGATAGAGGATCTGGAACTGCAAATTACTGAGTTGATTGGGTAGACTATCAAAAATAAGACATAAAAGTATATTTTACACCTAGATAATAGTGCCATAAATTGGACACTTGGATGTCCAATTTTATAGTCCTTCTGATCTACTTCTAATCTTTTTGGGTTTTATTTTGATACTTTGAGAGGCTCTGTGTCTGAAATCTCAGGTCTTGATCATCCATGAAGCTTCGTGTGCAATTGATTCTATCCTCTAGGGTCTTAGTTACTCCTTAGGCTTGACAAGTGGTCTTGAATCAACTAGAAAATGTTTTGTTATGGATTATGTACTAAATGTATGATCACACCCCATGTATGGGCATGTTGCCTACATACCAATACTTCAAGGAGGGATCAAGGCCAATGTAGTTATCTCAAATTAAACGTGTATTATGTAATATTGTGTATGCAATGAAAGTATTATGAAAAATTTGGAAATCTTGAGATGAATTGTGAATTTTGAAAGAGCTTGAGTAGGTTGGAAATAGTAGTGGTTAGCTATATGCAGAGAATAGGAAGATTTGCTTGAGTGTGCTTAGTGTATTTCTAGCCTATTCCTTTTGAATGATTATCAACCCTTCTAAATGACACTTGAATAGGATTTTATAGGGAAATTTATGATATTAGGTTAGATGACTTTATGTTAGGCTAATAAGGAAAAAGATAATGATCTATGTAAATCTAACCATTTGAGGCTAAGAGTGACTTAGACAATAGCACTGGAAAGTGGACACCATAGGGCCTAGCACTATAGTCCAACTTATAGTGCTATTATACAAGGGAATATCTTAGGGGATAGGTTTGTACCTAGGAGAGGAGTCTGTGGTAACTGAGGTTAATTAAAGAAGGCTTTGGGTGACTAAGAAGTAGTGAAAATAAGCATAATGGGTTGTGCAAGCAAGTAGGAAAGACCTATGATTTTTAAGTCATAAGTCATGCTCAAATTTTATAAATTGAATTTTTATGTGATTACAAGTGTCAACCATGGCCTTGTATAGTACCAATTTGTCATCCTTGGTCTAAAAATATTATGTAACCTAATTGATGATTAATTAAGAATCACCATAAACCTTTAGATGTTGTATATTATATTATACTGCCTGACAAAGCCCTAAAATAAGTGCTTCATATTAGGCCATGTTATTGGTATAAGGAAAAATAATTCTAAATGACTTAGGGATTAGATCTTCCTATGGTGTAATAAACAAAATTCTTGCCCCTGTTCCATGTGATGTGAATGATCCATCAAAATATAGCTTTCAATGTTACTCCTCAAGAGGTTTTTTAATGATGGTCATAATGGACTCATTTGGGAATTGGAATGCTAGTGGCTCTATATCTACAAGGGTTGATTTAATAATCTAATTTTTTAGAACCTTCCCCTTGATGGATTTTTAGTTTATGTATTCTATCTCAAACTCACTTAAGAGTATGATCCATTTGGCCATAAAGCCTTGTAAAGTTGTTTTAGATAGTATATACTTGAGAGGATCTACTTTTGAAATAACCATGGTCTTGTTATTTAACATGTAATGTCACAATTTCTAAGCTAAAAGACCATAGCTAAATAAGATGTTTCAATGGGAGTTTAATTGTGCTCATATGAAACTAGTGTACGGATTAGATAGTACATGGCATGTTCCTTTCCATTATCATCATGTTGAGCTATAAATACCCTTAAGGCTTTGTCTATAGAAGATAGATATAGTAAGAATGATTTTCTTATGACTAGTGGCAATAAAATAGGAAAATTTGTTAGATAGAAATTCAAATACTAAATTATTTTTTAGTATTGGTCATCTTAATGAAATGTCATACCCTTATTCAACAAATGTGTAAAAGGAACTTTTTAGCCAACTAAGATATGAAGCATCTAATAGACTGGATCTTACCATGTAAACTACAAAGCTACTTCAAATTGGTTTGTGGTGGCATTTGAGTTATGGCTTGTAATTTGGTTGGATCGACTTTGATGCCTTGATGAGAAATAATGAATCCAAGAAATTTGCCTAAAATAACTCCAAAAACACACTTTTTAAGATTAATTTAGACCTTGTATTCACATAGTCTTTCAAATATCCTTCATGGTAATATTGGATGATCAACATAGTCTATGATTTACATAGGATGTCATTGACATATTATTCAATAATGTCATGTATCATATCATGAAATATGACAGTCATGGCTCTTTCATATGTTTGGCAGAGAAAATTCATCCTTTGGGAAGGATTGGTTTATGTATCTAAAATTAGTGCATATTATGATTTTTTGGATTCTTTTTTACTAGTATAACATTATAGATCCACTCTAAATATTTGATCAATCAAATACATCTTACTAATACAACAATGCGAGGATATATCTTGTATAATTTATGTTTTACAAGTTTGGTATCAAGGTGTATCATAAGGTAGAGCACAACCAAGGTGAGTTTCAAACCTGGTATGTTTGAGTAGGCCCTAGAAAATATATCAAAAAATTCCCTCAAAAGGGTTATAAAGACTTCACACTCATCCTTAGTGATGGATGTGCCTAATTTGATCCATTCCAAGTCCTCTAGAATCTTGATGTTAACTTTTGTAGTGTCCTCCACAAGAAGAGATGAACCATATTCTAGAATGGTTAGCAAAGATTTAAATTGGTTTGCAATGGTAGATTCCTTTGTTAGGATTGACTCTTAAATTTATTTGAGGAATTATGAATCAAAATATCTCAATGGTAGGGATGGCCATGTAACAAACACTGTTGGGAACTCTTAGATGATTAGATCAAAAACCTACTGTTCTTAAAAATTAAACTCAGACACATAGGCAAGCTCATCATTGGTGGTCTCTTGAGATATGTTTTAAGAATATTGAACACCCCCATTTATTTTCACCTAAAATAGGTTTTCACCACTAAATTATCCTTTTTCTTTACTATTTCCTTGGTCTAAAAGTGCCTTAAAGATGTTTTCACTTTGGGACCTTAATGTTTTATTAAATTGTTTGTGGCTAAGGGTGTTCACCCATTCTCCAAAATAGGTTTAAGGATCCAACTTGACTTAGAACCCTTATTTTTGGTCTCCCAATATAACATTGTCCCTAAGGCCTATAAAATCACAAAAGTCCTCATCATTCTAAAACTCTTCAACCGGCACTATTGATTCTTATTGGTCCTAGTTTATCAGTTGAGGATAATATAAAGGAAGTAGAATATGGTCAATAATTGGTCAAAGGGTACAAATGAGATTATTGTCAAACAAATTGATATTGGTTAGGTCATCAAAAGGTCTATGATCAAACTCTTCTTCACTATCGACATCTTCATCACTATTCATTAGCATTGGAACCCGAATAAGGTACATGGGGTCACCCCCAAAAGGTTTAAATCTAAGAACATATGTTCCTTTGTACTAAGTGGAAAAAATTTGCTCAAGTGGGCCTTGTTGATTTATCCTAAGGCCTCCTCCTTCATAAGATTTCCTCTTCATGATTTTATTTGAAATGGGATACTTGACATTTAGGTAATAGTCAACTAGGTTGTCATTATACAACTAAGATTCATTATTTGCAAGTGGGTCTTGTTCTTGGCTAGTGGCTGGTATGAAAATGATAGGTGTTAGATTATGAAAATTTCCTTTTCCCTTTATTTTCCATTCCATTTAAGGTGGTTTATCTTTAGATATTCCATAGGAATTGGGGTTCTATGGAAGCTCATCAATATGCAATGTATCATGGGTCAAATAATCTCCTAGGCCATTTACTTAGATATTATAATTATTAGACATTTCAGAAGGTAGCATGTGGGAAGTGAATCAAGGGTATCTAGGTCAATGAAATTGGCCTCTAGTGAATCAACAAGTATTTATTTCCCCTTGTCCTTATTAAGAACCAAATTTAGCCCAAAATGGTAGTTATAGCTTTGGTACTCATCCTTCAAATGCTTGTAATGTTCATATGGTTATAAATCTCCATGGATATTAACCTTAATACCTGAATGGGATAACTTAAACATTAGTGTAATGTTGAAGGGATTACATGAATATCATGTATCCAAGGTCTACCCAAAATCATATTATATGATAAATCGAGATATAACACATGGCATAGTGTATCATGGGTCAAGGTCCCAATGATAATTGACAAGTAGATAACACCCTATGATTCCCACTCTTAATTGTCATAGGCCTTGATTGTGATTGTTTTTGGTTGGAGATCAGTTATAGTGTACCTAAGAAGATTGATGAGCTTTGGAGACACAATATTTATACCTGATCCTTTATCTATGAGGACATGTTTCACTTTATGTCATGTTATGACAGTTTTGATGTACACTAGATTATTATGTAAAGGGCCAAGGGATGACATATCACTTTGGTAGAAGGTTAATTACTAGCCTAGGGCTAGATGTCCAACCAAAACTTGAAATTTGGCTATATATATGTCATTAAGAACTTGGGATTGGCTAAGGAACTTAGTCAATATGTTCTTATGGATGGTAGACATATGCAACATATCCAAATTAGAGATTTATGTGGGTTTACTGTATAATTATTCCACAATATCAAATGTATTTTCTTACATATTGGTAAATGGCTTGTTCTTAGCTAGAATGGTCAGTTGGATGGGTGAAGTGGTAGATGGATATGGGCCTGGTATGGTAATCTTTGATTTTCAAGTTGTGATTGTACAATTAGGATTAGATAAAGGACCATTATTGCTAATAAATGATGGCAGTGGGGTACTAGATAGGATAAGTCTCATTTGATAGTGCACTTTTGTGTGGTCATGGGTCAATGATGATTTATCAATATGAGGTCCAAAAGTAGTAATCCATGTTTATTGGTATGCCTGTATATGGTCCCAAGTCAAAGAAAGATCACCAGCATCAGTTTGTCAATTGAAATTAGTTATCAATGGTCTTGTTTGATTGGTATTTGGTCTTAGATTGATGGAGATGGTGGAAACATGACCTCCCACAATATATCCTACAACCTTGTTATAGTCATATATAATTGCATGGTAGGCTTGTTAGTTGTTGTCATTGTTCTAGTCTTGACTCTATCTATTTGGTTGATGTTATTAGTTTTGTTGGTTCTATCTCAATTGTTGATACTATTGTTGTTGTTTTGCTAGCCATTTTTGTTGATTTTTATGTTATAGAAAAGGGTTTTGATACATGCTAAAATTTTGATTAGATGTGGAATCTCTATTATCTAATTTTATCTCTCCTTTTTTCAACTTATTCTCAATCAAATGTTTAATTTTCACACATGACAAAAATTATGTCTATTAACCTGATGATACTTATATAATTCATTTTGTTGGTACCAATCTAGATAAGGAATGTCCTCAGGATAGTGTTTTAGAATAGGCTAGCTAATCAGATTAGCAGTGGCAAGCTTGAAAAATATGGATTCAATGAGTTCTCCAAGATCAATAAAAAAAAGGTGAGTAGGCATAGTTATCCTTGGAGGAGGGGTTTATAAAGGTAATGGTTACTATATTTATTGTATTGGGATAGGCTCTTACACTTGTTGAAGAGGTTGTTAATTAGGAGTAATTTGCATATGCAATGTAGGCTAAGTAGATAGTGTTTGCACCATTTGGACATGTTATGAATTAGTTATTCCATTTCCCACAACATTATTTTTATGATTAAATGGGTTGGGTTTATCATAATTATTGGCTTGTGTTGGTTATAACACTTATGCTTGGACTTTTGGGCATTTCCTTGGTTTATAGTTTGGTTCTGATTTGATGAGGTAAGACTAATTATCCATTTATTAATAAAATATTTTTCAATCAACAAACCTTTGTTAATGATTTCTTTGGAAGTGTCTGTACACTATGGTTCTAGATGGTAAGATATTTCACTGTGAAAATTTTTGGGGTAAACATAGTAGCTAATTGCTTATCAGGTAAATTATGGGTGAATCTACTAGTAAGGGCTCACCATCACTATAGATAATTGACAAAGCTTTCACTGGCTTTATTTTTGTCTTGTGTAAAATATACCAATGAAATTTCATGCTTGAGATTGTAGAAGTGTTGCATGAACTTGTTTGAAATATCATAAAAATTAGAAACTAAATACCATGCAATTTTCAGAAACCACTCCAAAGTTTGTCCTGTTAGACTCTTAGGAATAACAATAGGAGGTATATGTCACTGTAGTCCACCAGTTGACAAGTAACAAAACATTTGGTTAAGTGGGCATTGGGGTCTCCCTTCCCCTTGTATTTGTCAAACTTTGGTGGTTCATACCTTGGAGGAAATGGTATTTTAAAATACTCCATATTGAAAGGGAAGATACACACCTCGTCCAACTTAAAAATTTTGGTCTATTTTTAATCTTAGATGGTGGTAATTACATCATTAATTTATTTCAATTCTTGGGATAGGAAATTAGAGGGAATATTGGTCTAAGGTGGAATAATTTTTTGTTGTGGAAGGTTGTTTGGGTTAGGAAATTGATTAGGAATATGCATACATGAATTAGGGTGAGATTGTTGGAATTACATGCATTACTATGAAATATTTTGGTTAGGATTTGGTATATGGGCCTAATTTTGGGGAAATTGTGGTTGAGATAGAAGGATATGGATAGGGGTAAAATACTATGCCTATTGAGTTTGATTAGGGACTTATTACCAACTAGTCAAATCTTGATGATTAAGGAGAACTTGTTAACCAAGGCCTTGTCATTGAGTTTGAGGCATGTTAAGAATAAAAGGCAATTGTTACCTAACTAATAGTTTTGGAACATTAAAACCTCTTTATTCAATGAATCCTTTTTGGGAAGTAGACACATGTTAAAGGTTCAACAATTATCGTTGACCAATACTTGTACACTATTGAATAGACATCATTTATGATTGTAATGGTATGTTGGTCTGTGACTAAAGAGGTATGTTCATTATTACTTGGTGAAGTGGAACATTAGTTTCCCCCTATTGAAGTGGAAAAATGTTTTTCCTCTACTACATTGGTATGTTATATTGTGCTTGTTATTGTATAATATTAGTCATCACCTTTTGTGGTGGAGTAATATTCATCACATTTTATTGAGGCACAACACTAGCTATTGTTTGACTACTTAATCCTTGTGGTTGCATGCTAGAAAAAGTAGTTGGTTGAAGATTAGAGGTAGTTATTTATGGTTAGGACATATAATTTCATTCCACCTACATTTAAAAACCACTCATGGTGTTAATTAAAGGTATATTTTGTTGTGGAATAGTTATTTATGCATTTACACCACTGTAGTTTAGATTAGATTACACTTGCATATTGTCCATGATATTTAGATCACTATTATACATAGAAGCAGAAGACACTTATTCAATAGCTAGGGAATTAAACATGTTTCCCACTAAAGTATTTTTCATGAATGGGTCTATAAAATAATTTTATTGGTCTATCAATTCAATCAAGACTCTTTTTGAAAGAGCTAACTCAACAAGAGAAGCATTTGACATGGTAATGTTATTGAAGTTATGTGCTAAGTTTATATAGGTTTGGTATGTTATCTGCATCTACATGAAGTGGTCCTACATGAGGCCCTTTCCTATGCCAATAAAATGAGGATCTTGATATGGCATCAAAACTATAGCTTGAGGATTTTTAGAAGAGGCTTGTTCATTGTTTTGATTATAAGGTGTCTTATAAGGCCCTCTTACTAAACTTGGAAAATTTTCATAGGGGAAGTCTACTAGAAACTTAGCCCCTACCTTTGCATCTATGATTAAGATGTCATCCTTGTTTTCAAGCAAGTGATGATCAAACAAATAAGGGTCATAGGCTGATGACATCATAATGTAGTATGGTTGTTGTCAGACTTGTTCTTCAATCAAAGGTTTGCTAGCTAGGTATTATGCCATTTGCTCTTGGTCCTACTCTGAGTATGGAGGCATGTTGACTAGATAATGGGATAAAGGATCTTTTTTTTATTCCCCTAATTGAGTTTTGTAATGTGGATAAGGATCTATCTCATAAATGACATCATCTCCATAAGGTTTTTGAACAAAGTCTTCCTATGCGACCAGATTACTATACCCTATATTGTACATGATGACACTATGAGTATAGTGAGACATGTTTGAATCAATGGTGAATGTTTCATGATAAAAAGGTTTAGGGTTATACAAACACTAAAAAATAATTTCTATAAAGACAAAATAGATAAACTTGATCTACCCTGGTCAAAGGGATGGAGCTATATCTCCAAAATGGTTTATCACAAAACTTGGTATAAAATAGTATAACATCAAATGTCTAATGTTAAATATCTCACACAAAAATGTTAAGTGGATGAACTAAAATTATAATGTCAAACTATAGGTTCAAAGTGTTCCAAATAAGTCTAATCTAGGAAAATAAAAGTTGTTAGGTATTTTATTCAAACACGACGTTAAAAGCTAGGCTCAAACAAGGAAATGTGATAGGACTTTTCATAAAATTAACAAAAAATATAGAATTAAAAACAAGGAGAGATATTTAATCTATCAAATTTGAAACACTCTGGCATAGACTAGGCATTATAATTTAGACATAAACTTGGTCAATTTGGTATAAGGCATGAAACAAAAGGCACTTGGAGATAGACTATTTTCTTCCAAATAAAGGCACAAATAATAGTTTTCAAAATTGGGTAAATAATTAACCTAAGTTACACAACCCAAAAGAGAAAGATCAATGTCTAAGCCCAAATTAAAAAAGGCATAAATATAAATCAATCAATGTTTGGATTTGAACTTGTCAAAGTTAATTAAAAACTCAACTTAGGGAAACTAGGATTCGTTGATCAATAATCTAGATGAAGGTGAATGGTATAACGTATTAGACAAAGACCCAAAAGGCATATATATAGATTGGTTCAAAACTTGGAATTTAAGAACAATAAGTCTATAAAATGAATCAAGAAGTGTAATGACATTATCGCTCTCTAAATGTATGATCGATGGTTTTTTTCAAGACTCCAAGGCACAAAACTTGAAATGATTTGGGTAGCATAATGTTACTCATTTAAATCAAGTGACACACATAATTTTTTTGACAAAAAGTTCAAGGAAAATGCATGGTGTCAAATAAATAGCATAATGCCTCCTCAAATAATGGAATGATGTGGAGATAAAAACTCATTTTGATGTGGCACAAACAAACAAAGGGTTTTAGACTAAAATACCAAGAAAATAAA
The DNA here is from genome assembly GCA_037957365.1 of Torreya grandis. Taxonomy (NCBI): domain Eukaryota; kingdom Viridiplantae; phylum Streptophyta; class Pinopsida; order Cupressales; family Taxaceae; genus Torreya; species Torreya grandis. The sequence goes on along the minus strand of JARHVA010002012.1, from coordinate 407,399 downwards.
GGAATAAATTATAAAATACAACTACGTATAATGTCCAAAGCCCTAAAATTGACAAGGTGACATCATATTACTAAATTTTATCTATATACATTCTCTTGGGAGGATTTTAAGTGTTAATTAAAAAATAAAATTGCATGAATTATTAGGTTTTTTAAACCCCCCTTCTCCCAAGAGATTCTATAGTGACATGGAACTTCAAGATACTCACCATACATCAACAAGATGTCCATGGCAAGTGGGATTGTTCTGAAACCTAAATTTTTGACTGTCTAGATGGTCCCAAGTGTGATTTACACTAGAGATGCATCACATCAATTGAGTTCATATTGGTCAAATTAATATGCAAGTGTCTATTCCTTTTCATAGCAATTCTATCTATGTGCTGCTTAGTGGAATCCCTTATTTAACTATACCTAACTTGGGTTTTCATTATGATTAGAGAGGCTAGCCATTCATCCTCCTAGAAATCATAGTATGTGTGCCGTGATTTATATATCCCACCATGGAGTGGGGTTGAAACAATGCTAGGAGATGAAACCTCAAGTCAAAGTTTCCCTAAATAACTCATGAGAAGGATATGAAATCCTACTCATAAGATAAATTGCATAAAATAAATGAGTAAGTGAAAATACTTTAGAGGTTGTGTCTAGATACTCAAACCATATGGATTTTGGGGAGAGCCTTAAAAAAATTATTTTCATGCTTTGGACCAAAGCACAAATTTCAAGGAAGGAGAAATTTTGGTCACCCAATTTCCCTAAAGGGGATGGGGGAGAGAATATATGCATCCTTCATTTGTAAAAAACACACAAGCATATAATGATCTAGCATAAAATAAAACACTTCAAAGAATTTTGTAATTTAAGTGAATGTTTATTTTATGCACCAAATTGAGATGTTTTTGAAATTGTTGGCCCCTTGGACTTAATTGTAAATTTGTAAAACTTTCACCAAAAAAACTAAGAATGAACCATCTAAATTTGTTTTAAATATCAAATGGAAGTTTTCAAGAATTAAACATTTTCAAATATTTGGCACGTTTCCACATGTGACCTATAAATTTTAAAGTGTTTCCTTCTACTTTGAAGCACAATTAGAAGTTAGAAAATAATATTTGAAATGGAATATCTTGGGTTTATCTATTTTTTTTACACAGACACTGAAGTCAATCAATAATTACTGATGCCAATTACCAGAGAATTGATGTCAATTGGAAAAAGCTGATACTGGTCAATAAAGATCAATGTCAGTTACCTATGAACCCAAAGTCAAAAAAAAAATAAAAAATGTTAATTGGATCAAATTAGTATAAAAACTCCACCAAACATGTAATAATGTGATTGGAAATAAAGTATATGAGTCAATACTACCAATAAAATCAACCTATAACCATCAAAGAAACTTAAAAACAAAGTTTCTCTCCATGTTCTACCTTGCACACTGAATGATGTCATTTAGGATAGGACCAATGTCAATTATGAAAAATTGATATCAATCACTATGTAAGCTATGTATGTCCAAAAAAACATAATATGACAAAAACAAAGATAAAAATCAAATTTTTAAGATGGTCAAGCATTAATTTAAAAAATTATGAGTTATATTTTGGTTTCCTTGCTATATGAGATGTTTTGGGTCCCACTAGGCATGTCTTTTGTGATCATAAGAATCCAAGAAGGGAGGTTAGATCAAGTTTTAGTTTAAGCAATAAAAACTCAAATAAACACACTGAAACTAAAACTTACAAGCCTAGATCTTATGGGTGAGATTAATGAACAAAATACAAATGAAAACACAACTAAAATGCAGACCATAAACCCTTGCCTTCCTTGGGAGCTCCAAATGCATTATTGAGTGGCTTTCTCAATTTGTTCTCAAATAATCTTGGCAATAGAGTTTGTGTATCTCCCTTTTTTCCTTAGAATAATTGTGGCTTATATTATCTTGGATCAATATTTTATCATTATAATATTATTGATATGAATTTAATTCAAAAAAACCTACATTATAACTCTATAATTTCCAAGCTTGTTAATTTAATGGGCAATTACTTGTATTTATAGTAAATGGATATAACCCCAACCCAAGGTGAGTCAAGGTGGATTTAAGGCTTGGTATGGGTTCAAAACTAAACTAAGTGAGTCAAATGTAACCCCAATAGAGTTAAAAGGTGTTAATTACTCATGATTTGCAATGAATAGGCATGGGTCTCCAAAATGAGATATTTTGAGATATTTTCCAAAAGGCTTGACAACTTACAAAGGTAATCATGAAACTCTAGGATATTTCATATTTTTGACTTTCCTTTTCTTATTTATTCATTAATTACACATGGATAATTTAACTAGGCATTTTATTTGGTTTAGATTTTTTATTAATTATGATTAGCCATTTAGCTCTTTCAATATTTTATTTAAGTCCATGTGCCCCACTTAATAGGTCCATAGGCTAAATTGATTATTGTGATGCCATAAGATGATTAGGGATGAATTCAAGAGAAGTTATGATTTCATATGGTAGGATACCCCAATTAGGAATGCCTCAATGTGATTCTAAATGATGATGAATTATGCACAAGTAAATTTGGGATGTTTAGTGATTCCTAGGCTTAATTTGCAATGGTTGGTAGGAAATAGTCTGAAGTCTAGTTGAAGGCTATTGGTGGCCAATTTTAGTTGTCTAAAGGCCTTAGTTTCACTATAATACCTTTTTAAGGAAATTTTATATGTAAAATTAAGTTTTTTAAGGATTCAAATGCCTTTCATCTACCACAAAGGGACCCACACATGTGAAAAGTGACATTTTAGTTTCCCTCCATCTATAATCTCTATTTTGAAAACATATTTGACTCCACATTTACCACCTCTTTTCCACTAATGGCCTTTTAAGATCTTAGACCTAAGAAAATATAGGAAAATGATGTCTTACAAGTGTTTACAATACTTGTATAGAGTTGTATGAATGTGTCAGAATTAGAGGAGGTCATAAATATTATGTGGGATCCCTTATAGGAATCATGGAGAATGATTTATGTCCCAATTGTGCAGGGAAAGTAATAAATGGTATCAAGATCTCCATTGATCCCTTGGCAAGCTCACAAGGTATAGTTTGAAATAGATGATATGATCCATATAAGGGGATTCAAATCCTAATCTCTTAGTTAGTAGTGGGGTCCCTAGTGGGCTTGAAATTAGTGGCATTGGTTTACATATCAAGGCCCTGATATCTATAAACAATCACAAAGACCCATAGTTGGTCTTAAGCCCTTTTCAAACCCATAAGCTCAGTTAAAGGAAGATTTATTAAAATTTTGAGCTATTTGTGATATCCTAAGCATAGATAAATGTATATAAAGTATTTTTAAGTGTTTTAGACCACTCTAAGTATGTTATCATATTAATTTCAAGGATAGATCAACACATAGTCTCCCTGGGTTGATAAATTACACATCATGTACAATAATTTATATGTTTCATGAAGGAATAAAGCATGAAAATGATCAATGCAATTTTCCATGGCTTCCTCCAAATTCCTCACATAACTCACCTAGTCACCATTTGGTTAAAATAGATCCTCTTCAAGATTCTTAACACATACCATGTGAATGAAAGAAACAATCTTCAATCTTGATTTAAATTATAAATAGTTTCCTCTTTAGGTGGCCAAAGTGATTTAGGCATATGTAAGAGCCCCTCTCTCAAAATAAACAAGCCTCCTTATGGCCCTTAAGACCAAAACTCATGAACTAGCTCCAAATGCATTCCTAATCCTTTTAGCATGGTTTAAGGTTTATGAGCATTGTATAAGGTTTTTGTAAACTCATAAGTTTCATTTTCTCCCTCAAGATGCCTAATTTATTATATCCAAATAAATTATTTTGTTGAGTATATAGATAGAAATGTTTAGGGTCTTAATAGATGGTCTTGAATGAAGAGTAACAATCCACATGAGGTCTCCTAAAAGATACATGTTATGTAATGATGTCATCAAGATATTTTCACCTCATAATGACTTTTTGATTTTAGAATCACAACTATAGAAGGACAATGTGATGCACCTACAATTCTAAGTCCTCATGCATAATACTAGGGGTGAGAATGAGACCAAAACTCTGTAGAATTCCATGAAATACTAATGGAACCATGAGAGAAGAAACTCAGTCAATTTTAAAAACATGGAATACTCTAGTGAAAAAGCTTAGAAGGTCAAGTTTAGGCCCAACCTTCAAATAATTTTCCCCTAATCACCACCTACAGTTGAGCCTAGGTAGATCTAAGAGAAGGATATATAATTTTGAAGATCATTATCTTGAGGGAGGATAATATGTTTCAAAGGAGGCCAAATAGGTTTCATTTATGTCCTAAAGAAACTTTCTCTTGCCCATTGACTTGTGGGAAGGCTATAACTACAATCAAGTTCCCTTAATCACCACCTACAGGACTACAGGCAGGTTGTATCTAGCTTTGAGAGTGAGATGTCATATACACATTAAGGATGGATCTCAAGAAAAGTAAAATAATATAGAGGTTATGTTTTTGAAAGATAAAGGATACATTAAGGGATAAATAAACAAGATAACTTAGGAATCCCTAAATCTACATATATAGTTATCTCAATGTATATAGGTATGCCTAGTCAGTTGGAGTACCTAGTTGGTCTAAATGATAAAGGAAACAAACCATGTAAAAATATGTCCTATAGTGTTTTTATTCCATATTTAAGTCCTTAAAAATCCTTTAAGACAAAGTCAGGTTAGGAGAGTTGTCTAGGTGTGACTAAGGGTTCATAACATAGGGTTGTGTGTGTGTGACTAAGAGAGCATGTTTTTATATGAAGAAGTGGAATAAAACATAAATAAGTGTTTATAAATATTGAAATTAAATTACATGGTGTATTAAAACTCATTTAATAGTAAGGAAGGAAATAAGACCACTTAAGTCTTTGGCATCAACTAGTATGAGCATTGAGACTAGGCCAAGGATGGTCATGACAGACCTAGAAGAGAAGAAGGACAAAGATAAGAGTTTTATTAATTGTAAAATTATGCAAAAGGATTAAATTAGATATAAAATTGTTTTAATAAGACTCTAAAGTCACTAATCATCACCTATAAGTGCTCTAAGGTCTTGAGGCTCAGTTTAGGACTATAAGGCCTAAAACCCTCCTTAAGCCCTCAGAGCCCCAACTTCATTATTGTGACATATTCAATCTCATTAATAATAAATAAATCTATAAAGATACATATAATGATATTATAATTATTGAGGAAGGTGTTTTAGGTAGAAGAAGGTAGGAGAATTGGTAATTTGGCCTACCTCCCTCGAGCTCCATCACCTAAGTCTACCATTTTGAGTTGTTGGTTCAAATAATCATATCTTAAATGGAAAGATACATGAGACCCAATGATATTATATTAAGTTTTGGACCCATATTAAATTTATATCTAGGGTATAGAGAGTTGCTTTCAGGGGTAGCTCTATGAATGATCCTTAACTCTATTAGCATACCTAGAATGCCTAGTGAAGACTTAAATGCTTACAAATTTTACTCAGAGATCATCATACAAGGTACATGATACCAAGATATGTTAGTGATATTTTATGGGGTTTATGTTCTCAACATTCATGGCATTAATTTTTTAATCTAAGTCTTATACTATATAAATCATTATTAAGATGGTAGGCCTCTCTAAACCCTCCATAACCCTAATGAAGAACCCAATGGACAAGAGACCCTTCCTAATAAAATAAATGATCATGAGACATGATGAAAACATTATGAAATAACATAAATTTCTTGTATTCCCTTTTTACATCATAAATTTAGCATCTGTGGGGTTAAATATGTAGGAAAATGGCTTTTAAGGTCTAGTTTTGGGTTTATTTTGATAATTCCAAGCATGTTGAGGGTCCTAAGTGAGTATAAAATCCTCTTGGGATTATTTAGAATTAGTATGATAGTCAAACAATAACTCTTCAACTCCCACAATAGTGTATAGAAGTCCAATGATTAGACTTCAACCTAATTAAGGAGATGACCTTTATCTACATTAAGGGAATAGTATTACAAGGCCTATCCACATGGTGACTAGACTCTCAAAGGTAGGAAAACTATTTTACCAATTTATTAGAATCATAACTCACTTGAAAGCCTCTAATTCATAGGTATCTTGCTCACTAGGATGATAATGCATTGAATGGGTTGAGAATTGCATGAAGCGTGGCAACCAAGTGAGTAATAGATAGGTTTAATCAAGTAAATATCTCTCATGATGACCTCCCATTTTATGATAAGAAGTGAAGAAGTAGTTATAATATGCATGGAATCTTCATGGGGTCTACTACACATCTACATCTAAGGGCTCATTTAAGGCCATTTCGTAGCCAAGACAATGTATGTGAGAGGTCATGGAACTATTACTGATACTTATTCATGTTTTTAACTAATTTTTAAGTGAATGAGGGTCATAATGACCTCTCCTCCACTCTTATATGCCACATTACTCCTCTCTTTCCCTCTAATGTTTTATAAACTGAGGCTCAAAGGCTATTATATGCATCCCTTAGTTAGGTATGAAGAAAATCTACCCAAATTATACCTTATAAAAATTTGACTTAATATAAGGATTGGCTAAAATTCTCCATGCTAGACTAGTGTGCTTTATACTTGTTTATTTGCACAAGTGATTTAGTCTTATCTTCCTTTATAGGTCTTTGTTCTCACCTAGTTTCTAAGAGATTGTTCTAAACATGTCATATGGTGTGTGAAAGTGTTGTTGATTGTTCTTAGAGTAGAATGATTGACAGTGTCTTGAAACATACCTTCCATTAAACACCCTCAAGTTTTAATCATATATCATAGATTCTATGTGAAGCACTTATTATTAGGGGTCTCTTAGAGATAGTGGTTTAATCATTAGTCCTTGTCTTGTTCACAAGTTTTGTTAAAGGGTCAAATAGAGTGGACATAACATGTTGGTGCATCACCTCTCATATATTAGGTTTATTTCATGCATATTTTTATCTCTTTTCATTGACAAGTAGTTTAGTAAATGATCCTAGATGATGCATCAAGGGAGCTATCCCAAAAACTAGAGTTTCATCTCAATCAATAGGTTACCCACACTTTAAGGTGATCCCATTATATTAGTTGGATGAGGTAGGTCTGAAACATTTTTGCCTCAAGAGTGAAATCTAGATTGATAACACTTTTTAATAAGACACTTAACTAATATTGGTAGGAAAAGTAATCTCTATAACAAATTGACAATGGTGGATGTTTAAGAGGAGGGCTTGGTCGATTCCCCAAGTTTTAACATGCAACTTAGAAACTAAAAAATTTAAGAGGTATAAGTAAGATAAAAATATGAATCATAAAAAAGATAGATGAAACCAAAATGGTGTGTATAATGATAAAAGATACCAAATAATCACAAAAGAAATAATGGTATACAAAATGAGGTAAATGATTTTGAAAATAAAGATAAAAAGAATGGGAATTTATGAGGAAGACTTGGTTGATTACACATGTCTTATCATGAAACTCACAAAATTAAAAACCAAGAGGTGTAACAATGACAAAATACCTAAGGACCAATTATAGGTACAAGGGAAGATGCTAAATAAATATGGAGATGTGTAGAGAAATAAATTCTAAACTACCATATAAGAGATTAAAAGTAGAACATGAAAAAATTATTATCTCAATAGAATATATAAACTAACTATAAACATGTAATTAATATGTACAAGAAATTAAAAATTGATATAAAAATAAATTAAGAAGAACATAGGTCAAGCAAAATACTTCTTCAATAATTGAGCATTGGTTAGTTCCTTGAATATATGTCCTTTTTCCATCTATGATCTATAAGTTCTAGGTCCAAGGATGCCCCTGATTAAGTAAGAATCCCACTATTTTTTAGCACAATTTCCCTATTTTTCATGGATGTAATCAAATATCAACACTAGGTCTCTGACATCAAAAGTACAAAATTTGACTTTATTTTTATGTTATTTAGAAATGCAATTATTGTACCAATAGTTATGATATAAATAAAACAATCATCATTCATCAATTAAGTCTAAGGAATGAAGGTGGGATTCATAAATATCTTCATTAGGTATGATTTTGTGAAGAAAGATGTGTAAAGATTGAAACTCCACTTCTAGTGGTAAGATGGTTTGAAAGACATAAATTAACAAAAATGGAGTTACCTCGGTGGTATTATGAATATTAGTATCGTAAGCCCAAAGTGTGAGGTATATTTAAGGATACAATTCCAAATAAGAATATTTAATAGTCTTTTTCAATAATTTTTAAATAATTTTTGTTTTGGCCTCATCTTAACCATTGCGTTAAGGGTGATAAGGTGTGGAAAATTTATGCATGATCTTGAATTTTGTACAAATTTGTTTTATGCATTTATTTTTGAAATTCTTACCACTATCAGATGTGATGGTGGGAGTAATTCAAAAATGATTTATGATCTATTAAGGATAAATTTGTAAATAATGAAACCAATAACATTAACAAAGGGCATAGATTCTACCCACTAGGTAAAGTACTTAGTGTCAGTAATAATGAAGACATGGTCATCTTATGATATAGGTAGCTTATCAATTAGATAATATCCCCACGTATAGAATGGCTAGGGAGATTCAAGGGTTTGAAACTTGACTAAAGGATAATGAATAAAATAATCATGGATGTGGAAAATATTACACTTATTTACAAATGTTATGGCATCCTTTTCAAGGGTGGGCCAATAATATCTCATATGTATGAATTTTCAAGATATAACCTGTATAATATAATGGCCATCATAAATTCCTTGTGTGATTGATCAATATTGTAAGGGACTTATATAATAACACAATAGAGTAGGGTGCATTCAGTGTTATGATATTAAAGGATATTATGACTATAAACAAATTTAAATTCTTGTTTTTAAAATCTAGTCTTTTCATAAGAATCAACCTTGGGAGGATAGGTGTGATGTTTGATAAATATGATTATATTTTTATATCATGAGCTTTGTAGAGTATTGATAAATATAATGTGTAAAATAAGAAAATAATTCTTAGCCACTAAGGTAGATTAATATTTACTCATGTGGATGAGGAACTATGAGTCATGCAGTTGTAGATAATATTTATAAATTATATAACACCTCAGTCTTGTACACTTGGAAAGATCATACATTAGCTATTCCTCTCATTTTTATACTCTTACCACTTTCACAAGTCTCGTATCTTATCTATATAATTCCATTTGGCCTATCTCTTAGTCTGACTAGTCTTATGTTGATGACCTAAGCCTTTTATCTTGCCCAAAAAATTTAAAATGTACTTATCTTCCACTCCTTCAAGTTCTAAACCTATACTTACATTCTTTCTCCCTAAACACTAATTTCCAAGATAGAAACTAGAATCGATGTTAGTGTCCTGACCCAATGCAAGTGTCAAGTGCCCTAAAGTCATATATTTTATAAATGAAGCATATCCTAATGGTCAAAAGTGTTTTAATAAAATTTACTTATCCAAAGAGATGATATAAAAATAATATTAATCCTCATTCATTTCTCACCTACAAAACCTAGCTCAGACCTATAAAATACCAAGAGAGACTAAGTAAACTTATCAAAATCACTATATTAAGCATTCAATTGAAAAAAACTTCCCTATTTACATACCAGTCATAGGGATAACACATATATAGCTTTGAAGTACTTAAGGAGAAACTTAAGAGCTTGATTTTGTTGGCATACATAAATTCTTATTTTAATTTTCCAAAATATTGTGCATATTTTAAAAAATTATCATTTTACTATTTTTAAAAATGTAGATCCAAAGACCATATATGTACTTTTATTTCCTTATTTTTCTAAGTTCATATCATTTCCTAGTTTTTTAGAAAAACCTCTCTCATATTTTAAAAAAACCCAGCAAATAGTATATAATAGATATATCCTTACTATATCATGATTGGTTTCTTCTTGGCATTTGTTTCTCTTCCTTATCCTATTCTAATATCAATTTTTAAGACATTTAAAATGGATAAAAATGAGCTTACTTATCCTAACCCTAAGGAGGGTGATAACTATCATCCCTTTAACCAAGTTTATACTATCACCTCTTCAAAGGGTAAAGTGGCCCATCTTATAGTTTCAAATGAATATTAAATGCTTAAGATTAGTGCTTGTGAAACCCTACAAGATCAAATTGACAATATTAGAAAATTAATAAAAGAGTTACAACAACAAAATCAATTTCTAAATTTAGAAATCACTTTATTACAAAATTAGATTTCATATATAAATAATACACAATATTCTACTATTAAACATGTGTTTGCATCTTCACAAACCAATTATGTGCCTAATAAGAATCAATCTTGGAATCCAAAACCAAAGTCACCTAATGATAATGGTTACACAAGTGAACAAAAGCCTACTAGGAGGTCAAGTGAGATTCTTAGGGAGATGGTTAGAAATAATTTGATAAATCTACCTCTTATACATCCCTTATAGAGATCCAAATACTATTGTGCATATCATGAAATGCATGGTCACCCTACATATTCTTTTTTTACAATAAAAATAAAGATATAAAATACAACTTCACCTAAAGCAAAGGTACCAAATGCATTTAGATGGGTACCAAAAGATCCTAAAAAACAAAAGGAGAAACTTTTACCAAATCCACCTCAATATTTAAAAAACACATCATGAAAGGTGAATGATCATTCATATGATGTGCCAGTTTCCAATGTTCCAAATTATCCAAAATATATACCAAATATTCCAAAGAATGTTCGAAAATAAGAAATTTTGAAAGAACAATCCCAAATGGTAATGTTACAAAATGATCAAAATGCATCTTTTTATAATGAGCAAGAGAAGATGTACAATGTTATTCTAGTTTATATCCCACAACTTAACCATGATGAAAATAAAAAATAAAAATCCATTACCAAGAAATAATCTCCAACTTATGGTACAGTTGGTTTTTCATACACAAATACTCAAATTATTAAACCATTTATTCAAAACAAACCCTCACCCGTATCGACATTATCTTTTAATACCACTTACAATTTTGATATTAATAATGGTACACATTAGTGTGTACCTTCTAGGAGTTTATGTGATCACATAATTCTATGTGCTTAAAGGATACATCTACCTATATGTGTCCTTTTATATGCAATAAGCTTCCATTCATAGATTATACAGTTTTCTTATCCTTTTGAGGTGATATAAATACCAGTTCCTAGTAGTAACTCACCTCAAAGGGGAGAATATTAGTGGGGGAATGTCATAGAGGCACGTTCTCCATACTTTTATAAATTTTAAGATTCAATGGGGACATGTTTTGGAAGCATTTTCTCCACACTTATTAAATATTCAATATCTACAAATTATAATGGGGGCATGTTTTGGAAACATGTCCTCCACATTGGAACTTATTTTAATTTTTATATTTATCCACATATAGTGAGAACACCAAGTTATAATTATTATTGGGTCACATGGTTGATCTAATCCTAACTTCTATGTGGTGACTCAACTTTAATCCAAAGTTGGGGGTATGTGCCTTCTAATCTCTCTCTATCTCCTTGGATATATGCACTTTCTAGATTTATCTATATTTTTTCTAATCTCAATTTTAGATCCTTATGATGATACATATTTTCAAAGCAACTTTCCATTAGTCAAGGCAGTTACATCAACAGATAGGTGTACTTATAAACCTTGTTATTCCAATTTCAATCTTTTCATTACATTCAATTCTAGATTACATATTATAACATACAAAGACAAAGTGTGTAGGTATACATTCATTTCTATTAAAATAACAATTTCATTAATAGATTAATGGGGATAAATTTAGATGATATTTATGGATCATATAACACCTTAGTATTCTACACTTGGAAAACTCAAACCTTGGCTATTCCTCTTAGTTTTAAACCTTTCCCACTTCTAAAAGTATCACATCTTCCCTATCTTATGCCCCTTAGCCTATCTCTTAGTCTAATTAGTAGTTTTATTATGAATTCCTAGGCCTTCTATCTTTCCAAAATAGTTTAAAATGTACTTATCTTCTAATTTTATAAGTTTTGATCCTTTACATACTTTTCTACAACTTGGACACTAACATCTGGGATAGACACTAGCATCAACATTAGTGTCCTAACTCAACGTAAGTGTCCAGTGACCTAAAGTCATCTATTTTGTGAATAAACCATATATTAATAGTTGAACTAAGTGATTTAATGTGTGTTTCTTATCCAAAGGGATTTATATAAATATAAGATCAACCATCATTCATTCTTCACCTAAAAAACCTAACTCAAACCTAGAAAATACCAAGAGAGACTAAGGAAACTTATCAAAATCACTCTATCAAACATTTAATTGAACAAATATTTCCCATTTCCATACCATTCATAGGGAAAACACATCTAAAGGTCTGAAGTACTGAAAGAACAACCCAAGAGCATGATTTTACAAGTTATAAATTAGGTCACTATTGTACTTGGCATAAATTGCATGATTCACACATAAGACAACATGTAAGGGAGAACTAAATTAGCTTAAGGACCTCTTCATAGTATTAGCTATATAGGTAGTGTTCATCTATGGATAGGTCTTTAGTGTCAGCTTGACACCATGCTCTTATAGATGTTATTTCTATACACCCTTGTGTATTAATGTGGTGCATCGTCACATTATCATGTTATTTCTAACATAATGAACCCCATTCATAATTATTTTAAATAATTACATTCAACCCACCTATTTATCTTTATCACATAGGTTAATTAAACTTAATTACTATAGTTAAATAGAAATTAACCCCTTTTTACCATTCTTAACCATAAAATCCTAAAAACAAATAAAAACAAACTTACTAAATCTCCCAACAACCCTTCCAACAACTTACCCCCATCAAAAACCCATGTAAACAACTTAGTGTTACATTCACTAAGTTTAGCATGCAGTTCAAAATAGCCCAAGCCAAATTTTGACCAAATTAGGTTAATCACCATTGATCCTGCATGATCAATGTTGATTCTCCCAGATCAACATCAATCCATATATACATAGAAAACCTCCATGGCTCAAGGGATGGTGACTATGATTTTGGAATTTGAAACTCTACCAAAATCTCATTGTAACCTGCATACAAACATTGTCAACATCTTGATATCTTGTGGAACCTTTGCTTGAGAGATTATAAAAGGATTTTGAAGGTTCTTTAACTCATCTTGTTAAGTTTTATTTTCAGCCATAAAGGTTAGTATTGCACTTCAACTCATTCACATTTTAAAATTAGTCATCTACATCTATCTGTCATTGTTTTACATTTAGTTTTAATTATTTTATCAATAATATAAGTTATTATAGTTTGTTTTTAAAGTTTGGTGTTTTACATAGAATCAACATCGATCTGTCTGAATTGATGTTGATCTTGTAGGATCATCATCGATCCCTGCTAAACATTCAAAATATTCTTGCAATCTATTTTCATAACATTCTTAGTCTTAAAAACCTATCAAAACCTGCATTCTATTTTCTAAAAACCTATCTTTTACATGTAGATGACTCTACCTAGATTAGTGCATGATATTGTTAGCATATTTAATCTTCCCATCATTAAACAACCATTTTTTATTGATCAAAGTGACATTGCATTCAAACTAGGTATTTGTATTATGGTTTTCAACCTAATCAGGAAAGCATTAATGAATAATTGGTTGTAATTCAAGAAGATATTGATATTTCTACTAAATTCTAGGATAATTACTTTGATCATATTAATCTTTCTATATATTATATATCTTTGGAAGTGTCTATTTATATCTTATCCATATATATCATTTGTAATTTCATGCTTATTTGTAAACTTGAATGTTAAACATGGGTTGACATCCATCTAAGGAAGAGTATTCCTTCTTGAGACTGGTTTCATACCAAGCAGGGCACTCATCTTTCTATTAATCCATTTTTTTTGAGTTAGTGTGATTTGTAAGTCATTCCTCCCCAACAAAAGAGGAGTTCCCACAAAGCCTGATCAATAGTGCATAATCAACCTTCATCTCTAGGTAATCTTAAAAACCTTGCATTTACTTTGTTTTTAGTAGATAATTAGTCCACATTAAAAAAGCAAAAAAAAATACTAAAACATTTTTGCACACTCGATGGGACCTCGGTCTCATCTTTTATTTTAAAATTTAAAATACTTGAATTTTCTCTCTTTCCCTTTCTTTGTGTGAATTCATCCAAAGAACATTATGTTTGCATTTTATTTCCTTTTTAAAGGTTAAAATACATTGAATCCATCTTTCTTACTTAAGTTATTTCACATAAAATAATCTAGACATTAATATATCATACTCATCACTTTATCCACACACAAGCCAAATCAATATCATAAAATAACACATCTAAACACCTGACATAAGGAAACCAACGGGGATTTCATCACCTTGTGGCAACCTTTTTTTCAATGATCCCACTTGGATTTCACCACTAATGGGAGGACCAACTTAGTTCTCTGGCTAATTATAATCTCTAGATCATCAGTATATATTGGCTAATCACCCACACTGGTTGTGGGATTATGACGTGAGGGGAGTAAGTCCCAAGTATCAAGCCATGTACCAATACCAATATAAATTTCCTTTGAGTTCCAAAATAAAACACCTAAAACCATCCTTAGATTACCATTTCTTAGGACCTTTGTTATCCTTTTTTATTTATTCTCACACCTTAAAGTTAAAAGAGATAAAAAAGTTTTTTTGGAATGACTTTAGTTTTTTTATCTTTCATCCAAAATTAAAAGTGAGATAATTCAAAAATAAATTTTTGTTTTATTTTCTTTTCTTTTCT